>JAJGRW010000896.1:0-34659 GCA_025461045.1 Carex parvula | reverse complement strand
TGCCAAACTTTGCGATGTTTCCCTCCAAGAGGGAGTAGTTCTCTCTCTAGGGGTTTAGGTCAATATGCATGAACTTGTTTAATTCTATTTTGTTCGATTATTTGCTTTTATTATGATGTTTTATCGGATTTGATTGTTAATTTCTGTGATTTAAATAATTTGTGTTAAATACATAATTAGTACTTGAATTGTAGCATCTCGTTTTGGTTTCAAAAGAACCAAAATTGACTAGGATCAATAGGATAGTACCAAAATTATGAATGCAAATACCTTAGGTTAGATTAAGATTCTAACCAATTTAATCTAAGCCGGAACTATATGAATTAAGGTTAGGGATTTGGTGAAGAACCTAACCGTGAAGTCAAACCCTAATTAGGACATCTCAAATCGAGTCGGATATTGGTATCATGGACTTAATTGTGAAATACCAATATTTGAGGAGATTGAGAGGACTAACAAGAGCTTATGGTCTAGGTAGCTATGATGAAGGACTTAAACGTGAAATCCGAATTACTTAGACACGTTATTATTCATGAAAGTGACCCTTAATGACATATTAGGTTAGAAACCTCATCAAATCATACATGAATTTAAGCAAATACCGAATAAATAGAGTTAACAATGGATTGTAGACCAAAGACCCCTAGATTCTCTTAACCTTGAAAACAACCGACTTTTCTTTCTTTTACTTTTACTTTTAATTGTTTAAAAACTTCTTCCTTCGGGTATTGAACCCAACCTTAGGATTTTTAGTACAAACCCCCCCAAATTTACTTTATTGCACTTTACTTTCTTCTTTTCTGAAATTTATCATCTAAAGTTGAAATTAAGTATTTATCTTACTCCTTGTGGTTCGATACCCGATAATATACTACACGGTAGGATTGTATACTTGCAATCTAAATCGAAAGTGTATTTGAGGATAAAGCTTTTATATATACCCTTTGGACGTATCAATACGCGTAGCATATAGCCAGATTCTATAGTATATATATGGATGAGCTATGGTGAGACGTGTGGAGTAAAACCATTTGTACTCTATGGCACTATATTCCATTTTAAAAAATCCAAACAACCGATCCGAACCGTTCAACATGTTCTCTATATTGAAATGTGCTTGGAGACCAAATTTTACATTTTTTGGAATTTTTTTTACTATTTATTAAGTCACTTTGAAAATCGCTGATCCAGTGGTCCAAAAAATTTTACTGTTTTTTATTGTTCACAGTGGATCAGTGATCAGAGTCAAAATGATGATGATTTACGTAGGGTTTTGGCTTAGGTTTTACATATTTTCTCACACTTATGTTTAATTATTTAGAGAAAAATGCTACTGTCACCTTTCTTTAGGTTTTATTACAGAAAACAGGTTTTGGGACTATTCTACATCAAATGGAGCTAGAATCGGGTCAATCGGATCAGCAATGCTTATCGACTAAGACCCTGTTACGGCCCGTATTGGTTAATACGGACCAGGCATAGCACAGGCTCAGAAGATAGCGCAGGAAGTTACAACCATAACTGCCAAGGTCCCATTACGGACCGTATCACCTTGATACGGTCCGTAACCGAAGGCGACTCTTGGGAAATAACTGCCGACAGCTGTTTCCAGATCAATTCCTTGGCTTCCAATCAACTCCAGACGTCCCTACACTCCTATAAAAGGCCCCTGGACAGAGGGAATAGGGATCTTTGTAATTAGGGTTAGATTGATTAAAGAGAGAAGAGAGGAGTGGTTGTAACCCATGCCGTTCCGCGGCTAAGTTCCTTTTCTTAGGGCTAGGCAGTAAACCTTGTTACTCTTGATGTTTTGATATATATTTCTGTTGATTATGATTTCTTATTGTTGTATCGAATATGCTTTTGTGATTTACTATCTCTTCACCTAATTTCAATGATCTAGTTTGAGTTGTTAGGGTAGTGACAGTACTTTAATAACTCGAAAGAACTATTTGGATGAGTTAGCCTCGTTGAGATCTATTAGGTTTATGTGAAGAAAACCTTCGCGGGGAAGCCATAAACCAGAACAACAAAACGCATGACCAAATTCCATCATTTGCGTAAGGTAAATCGCAGTGATCTGTGTAGTAATTTGGGAGATAAGAGACCCGATAGTTGCGTAAGATAAATCGCATTGTCCTGAGTAGAGTCTCGATGAAAGATCTGTCATTCTGGCGTAACATAAATCGCAATGACCTATGTAGTTATCTTTCATAAAACAACAACAGGAAATCAGACGCAACAGGATATATTGTCAAGACGGATTGAGTGGCAACGGTGTGCCGAAACCCTAGGAATTCTCATCTCTATCTCTATTTTAATTACTTTAATTGTTTCCTAATTTACATTGATCAACAAACATCTCTCAATTTCAGATTTCGTCTAGCCTTTCGAAAGGTTGTGATTCGATCGCTCAAGACACTGAACCAATATTCCCTGTGGATCGACCTCGCATATACTACTCGATAAGGATTGTGCGCTTGCAGTCCGAACCGATAGCATTTACGAATTTATAAATATTAAAAGAAACATTGCTCTCTTTTGAGTGATCAATCAGCGATTTTCAAAGTGGCTTAATAAATAGTAAAAAAATTCCAAAAAATGTAAAATTTGGTTTCCAAGCAAATTTCAATATAGAAAACATGTTGAACGGTTCAGATCGGTTGTTTGAATTTTCAAAATGAAAATATGGCGTGGAGTACAAACTTGTTTTACTCCATGTCTCACCATAGCTCATCCCTATATATATATATATATATATATATATATATATATATATATATATATATAGAGTGAGGCTACGGTGCTATGCATAGCACGGATTGGGTCCGTGCTACGGCTCAAAATTTGACTTTTCAAAATTCTAACGGTCGATCCGAACCGTTCAACATGATTATAAAATGAATATGTATTTGCAAACCAAATTTTACATTTTTTCTAATTTTTTTACTATTTTTTTAAATAGGCTGTTTTTGGATGGTCCAGAATGTTCAGATCAAGTGATTTTCGAAAAAATAGTAAAAAAATTTGAAAAAAATGTAAAATTTGGTTTGCAAGTACATATTCATTTTATAATCATGTTGAACGGTTCGGATCGACCGTTAGAATTTTAAAAAGTCAAATTTTGAACCGTAATACGGACCCAATTGGTTCTATGCATAGCACCATAGCCTCGATCATATATATATATAGTGCTTGGCTATTATGCTTATAAAAGCATATGCCCACATATACTTAAATAAGTATTTTTGCATTTTCAATGTTCAAATGGTCGATCCGACCGTTCATCTTGTTCTCCATATTAATATGTGCTTGGAGACCAAATTTTACATTTTTCTGAATTTTTTTACTATTTATTAAGCCACTTTGAAAATTGCTGATCATATGGTGCAGAATTTTGGAAACACTGTTTTTACTGTTCACCCAAATCAGCAATTTTCAAAGTGGCTTAATAAATAGTAAAAAAATTCAGAAAAATATAAAATTTAGTCTCCAAGCACATATTAATATGGAGAACAAGATGAACGGTCGGAACGACCATTTGAACATTGGAAACGCAAAAATGAGTTATAAGCATATGTGGGCATATGCTTATATAAGCATAGTAGCCGGCCCCTATATATATATATATATATAAACACACACATTAATAGTTCTGACAGTATACTGGCTATCTGAGGCAAATCGATTGCATTAGCATCCACACTCCTCCATACGTACATTACTGGTACAATTACAAATAACCAGGCTCTGCTATTACACTATACAATTTTGTTTTTAGTAGATATTACACTATACATGCATATAGCTTTGCTACAGTGCCAACAAAGGCTTAGATGTTCAGTACCTCCATGAAATTATTTACAGCACTATAACCATGGTTCTGCTTTTTTCTGATTTTTATTGTCAACTTTTGTAAAGGAAATTCAGTGTATCGATAAACATGTTGTATGTACTTTTATATACTGGTGCGTGCGAAACTATGTAACTGGTTTTGTTCTGATTAATGAAATTACCCTACGGATTTAAAAAAAAAAAAATGTTTACAACAGTATACCTGATTTTTTTTATCTAGACCTCGTGTAGAAAAGGCACATTCTCTCATTTATGTCAAACTTTCACCATTATATTATGAAAAACAAGTATTCGAAGTATTTTTTATTATTTACAGAAAAAAATAAAGGCACAACAAATTTTGACCCCCAAAATATATAATGAAGTTTTCCATAGTTCACCACATTTTTCTATTCACCCATTTTTCATCATGAAAACATATCAATTACATGGAACAAATAATATATAAAGAAGAAGTAGAATAAGGAACATGACCTAAACTAAAAAAGAATTTACTCAGTTTATTGCAATTTCTTTTTAAACTCATTCTAAATTTATAAAATATCCATTGTACCTTTTAATAAAAAAAACTAAAATATGCAGTCCGTTAGAGTGGGAAAAATGGCACGCCGGAGGCGGCTCCGTCACGGAACGGCACGGTTACGGCACGGAACGGCACGGCACGCGTGTCATTCGCGTGCCGTGACTCGCGTGTCCCGTGCCGTGACCATTCGCGTGCCGTGCCCATCTTTTGAAACTTTGGCACGGCACGGCACGGCACGGCACGTGAAAAATTTAGTCACGGCACGGCACGGCACGTAGTCACGCGAGTCACGTGTAATTAGGACCATTAGATATTGATTTAATGGTGAATCTTGAATAAACTAACCTAAATTATGATTAAATGGTCACGCGAGTCACGCGAGTCACGTATGGTCACGGCACGTTTAGGCACGGCGTGACTCACGTGGCGTGACCATTCGCGTGCCGTGACCACCCCTTGACATTTTGGTCACGGCACGGCACGGCACGTGAAAAATTAACTTGGTCACGACACGGCACGGCACGAGACCAAAGTCACGGCGTGTTAGTCACGGCACGGCACGGCACGTTTTTCCCACTCTACAGTCCGTGTAAGAAAAATGTTCGGTCTTCTATCGGTCGATTTCCCAGGGCATAATTTCAAAGTCAGCAACAAATTAAAAAGAAAATAATTTGAAATAATTATTTGATCAGCATGAAGTTTATAAATAGTTTCTTAATAAGAAATTTTACTGTATAGTTTTTAAATTATAAACTCTAATAGTACAAGGGACGTGGATGTGAATGCTCTAAGTATAATAGTCATACTGGTAAATTTATTTTTGGGAAAAAGATTGAAACAGGGAAATATTAAATTGGAGACAGAGCCGCAGAGGCAACAGAACTACAGAACGGACAAAGAGATCTCTCAGAGCAGAGTCCCAGAGATTCTGATATAATATTTTATATTTTATTTTCCTCTTGAAAATATAACTATATATAAATAATTTCATTTAGATAAGCATGTGGTGGGCCCACTTCGACCAGGTTCTGGCACGCGACTTTGCTTCCTCCGGCGCCGCATTAAAACGAAATATGAGTTCTTCTGTTGTAGGAATATTATTTTAGTTTGTGAAACGAGTTTGGTTGAAGACTAAATGACTCGTTTCACGAGAGTCTTCTGTTAGTGGGTCTCAAAAGGAGCAATGGGAGTATCCGAGGTCTTTAGTCTCCAGTTTGTCTAGGTCTTGTTTGACTGTAATTTTGATGGAAGAGTAATGATGCTCTTCTGAAATTTTACAGAATTTTACAAGTTGCAATGCTTTCAAATCATCTTAAAATTTGCAATGCTCTGATCTCAACCTATGATCACAATTAGCAGAGGTTTTGAATTTTTAGGTTTTTTTTTTAAAACTTGGTAGAGATTACCAAGATGTTAGTTTTGAATTTTTAGTTGCACATTTGAATTTGCATAAGAATTTGTTGCTTTTTGAATTGTTAATAAAATTTGTGTATGAACTTTGGTATTTGAGTATATAATATGGTTTTAAAAATGGCAATCTAAATAATATAAAAAGAGTTAATATTTATAGTTATTTTTAAATTAAATACGGAATAGTACAAAATTATAAAAAAAAAGGTTAATTTTTATTGCTATAAAATATTTAATTAGCGAAATAATATTTTTTAATTAATGCCAGAAGAGCAGTGTTATTTTGAGAGCATCAATTAGATTATTGCAGTATATTTTTTTTCTCTTCATACTGAATTTATCTTCTTTTTTTAATTATTTAAATGAGAATGCAAAAATGGCTTGATTTATTGTCTTTGTTCTATTTATACGAAGACACTATTATTTGGAGAGTTGAATGCTCAATGCAAAACAAACTTTTATATTTTTTTTATATCAATTTTCACAGAAATACATTAGTTTTTTTTTATTATCTAATTAATTCATATGTTCAATACAAAAGGCTGAGGAAACAAAAATTGTGCAAACAATAAAGCAGACATGAATTGAACAAATAACTTTAAATAACATAAATTTATGAATTTTGTTGCAAATAGTAAAAATATTGTCTATGTGTAAATTTAGATATCAAAATCAAGCCTCACATCGTAAATTTTATCGACATTTTATGGCATAATTAGTTTATGTTTTCATATGAGAAAGACATTTTTTATTTAAAGAAGTCTTGTGCATTAGTGCATTGCTAAAAAAAGAAGGTAAGTATGACTTATGGAATAAAATATTCTCATTTTTTTTAAATCAACGGAGTAATTTGAATTTGTGAAAACTATCTTTTTGATTCATTATAAAAAAAAATAAACCTTAAAAATGTAAAATATACCCTCTCTAATTGCAATAACCTGTTATACATTATAATTCTCTTTTCTAGCCAACCAAAATTATCTAATCACATCAGTTGTATGAATCGGAAATGTAATTTGCATGCAAATAGCAGAAAAAGTTATTATGTGAATATAGAGCTTTCTTTTTATATGTATATATATATCTAAATATTGAAGTTTAATCCGATAACTCTAAAAAATGTATGATTTTTTAGAGCATCACTTTAAGACTCCTAACTAGCAACACATCATAAGATATTAGAGAAAATCAATAAAAACTAATATATTTAGTGGATATTTATTTAAACAAAGAAAACGTAATATTAACACATAAAAATATAGGTAAGTATCAACATACACGAAACCATACCAATAATTTATTAAGTTTAATATTTAAGTTAATACAATAATATATTATGTTGATTGTAGAAAATTATTGAAAAATCTATATAAAATTTAGTGATATAATACTGAACTTATATGATAATTTAAATCAATGTTATATAATTATTACAAAGTCTATACAATAAAAAAATTCTTCTTTTTTACATATGTAAATGTAATAATTTAAATTTAAAAATATTGGAAAATATGGTAATGCATTTTACAATTTAATTAATTAATTTTTTCATATTATTATTCTCGAATTATTTTTGGCACTCTAGATTTGAGTGAAACTTAAATTTTTTATAATTTATTATTATAATGATATTATTTGGCAGGAGCATTATTAATGCACAGAGAGCAATTTTTTTTTATAATTTTTTCTTAAAAAAAAATTCAATTTTTGCTACAAAAATGGCAAAGTTCTTGTTAAAATAGCAAATTTAATTGAGAAAAGTCGTAACAATAAAATTATAAAAAAATGCTATAATTAGATAGATTTTTTTAATTTCAGTTAATTTAAAGCAAGAAAATTGCTATAATTAGATAGATTTTCAATGTTTGTTGCATTGTGTATTGAATTGATTTATGTCGATTATCTGAACCGAGAAATTTTTTTTTTTTAGAAAAATCTATAGATATAAGATGTAAGTTATCGTTTCTGTTATGTATAATTATAACTGAATTATATATAATTATATGTTATTACTTCTGGACTGCAGAAAATGGTAGTTTATGAACTAATTCCATATAATTATTAATTCTAAGGAAAAAAAAATAGACAATACAGAACTTCTACAAGCTCCTAGTTCCAAAGAGAAAGAACTGACTTTAAAAAAAATGAATTTTTTCTTGCACCAAAATTAATGATAGAAACTTCTAATGGACTTGATTCTAAGCCGAGTTAGTGTGTGTTATGCTCATTAAGAGGATTTAGTGAGCATAACTTCAAGAATCTATCAGATTGGCTTCAAATGAAGAATCCAACCGTTGAAACTCATCCACTTCACTAGTGATGTGTATACATGTGAAATTTTAAAATTTTCGAATTCATGTAGTTCAAAGTTAAGCAGTAAAAAAAAAGATGAACAATGAATCTCATAACAAGTTCACTTTTTGACCACTTAACTTTGTACTAAATGAATTATAAACTTTCAAATTTTGTATATATACGAATCACTCGTGAAGTAGATGGGTTTTAACGATTAGGATTTGTCGTTTGAAGCCAATTTGATAGATTTTTAAATTTGTGCTATGTTAATTATAAGTTTGAGCAAAGCTAGGGTGTGATGTGCTCACCAAGACGGTTTGGTGAGCACAACTCCAAAAATCTATCGGATTGGCTTCAAACGATGAATCCAAACCGTTCAAATCCATCTACTTCATGAGTGATGCATGTACATGCAAAATTTAAATTTTTTGAAATTCATTTAATACAAGATCAAAGAGTAAAAAAAAAGAGAAAAAATAAATACATAAAATAACTTATAAAAATTAATTTTTCTCAATCTGTAAATAAATTGGTGAGCTGTGAAATGCTCATCTCCTTTGAAAAACTCAAATGCAAAATAACACCTCTATTGTAATTTAGATTGTCCAAAGAAAGTGCACATGAACAAATGTAAATGAGGCCATTGAATGTGTTGTTTCTTGTCAGTAATGGGCACAATTTGTAAACGGACTTTAGTTCAAAGTTTTTAATTATTGGGCTTGATGTGTGAAATGGACACAATTTGTAATGGGCTTGCATAATCTTGTTTACTATTTAGATAGAATAAACGGCCTATTTGATTTGAAATCATCAGATAATATATAATTAGAAAAGTTGTGAAGTTTAAAATTATAAGATGAAATTGTTAGATTCAATTACCCATTTTTATTGTGAGTGAGATTAGTTTGCAATATTATTATTACATCTTGACTTAACTTAATTTGGCGAGCATTCCAATTTGGAAAATAAAATCTAACATATTGTCCAACAGTAGTCCAATCCAGTATTGTAAATAACAATATGCGCTCATCGGACAGATAGAATATCGTCAAGCGATTAATCGAAAATATTTGATTTGTACATAACATTAACACAACTTTATCTTGAAAAAATGATACGCTTATGTTACATCTGAATAATAATTATAACAATGTTATTTTCTGAATTAATGCTATCTCCTCATGCATCGAAACATATATATCAATGCACTTTAAATTCGTTGTTATAAATTTAGAATGTAAAATATAGTGATTGGATAATAAATTTACTTTTTATTAACGTGTTGATTGGATAGTTTGATTTCAATTAGACATGTTCAATTTGAATAACAACAATCGCCATCACATTTAAAGAAAAAATGTAAACATCTATACAAACAAAGGTCATGAATAACTTAAAAAGCCCTAGTAGTTACAAAAATTAGCTATGCTTTTAAAGAGATAATTTATTATTACAAATAAAAATATAATATACACCATATGCCATTGCAACAATAACATGTTATACATTAGGATTCCTTTTCTAGCAAAAAAAAAAAAAAAACAGAAACAAAATAAACTTATCACATAAGTTGTATGAATTGAAAATGTAATTTGCATGCAAGTAGAAGAGAGGAAGTTTTATATGAAAACAAACTAACTATATAATAGTCAATATTTTATTAAAGCCAGAGCTTTCTTTATATAAATATATATGTATATATCAACATGTTGAAATTTATCTAGTAACCCTAAAACTCCTATGATTTTTAAAACATCACTTTATTATTCCTGAGTTAGCGACAAGACATCAGAGAAAATCAATAAATAAATGTAATACAAACACATTTAGTGAATATTTATTTAAATAATAAAACATTACATTAACAAGTGAAAAAAGAGTATCATATATAAATATCAATATTTGCGAGACCATATCAACATAATCCTTCTAGTAAATCAGCAAATTTCACACTCAAATAGAGCATTCAGAAACACACAAGTTAGAATTTGATTTTTAATTTATAAGATTTTTCACCTATTTATTAGCTATTTTTGAATCTCACACTTTAAAACTGCAAAGTACTGTATTTTTCTGCATATTTTTTTTTTCTAAAACCCTCTATTGTACATACTATTTGATACAGAAATAAAAGGCAAAACACAAAATTATGTGTATTAGTTTGCCCAAAAATTGAATTTGAAATTGACAAAAATGATTAAAAAATAAATAAATACCATATTTTTAAATTATTCTAATTATTATTTCTAGATCAAATATAATGATTGTTTATAAACTAAATGAATAAAATACTGGAAAAGGTTTGCATTTTATTATTTCTTTTTATCTACAAGATTTACAAAATACTGGAAAAGTTCTCAGTCAAGATTTTGCAAGTTACAAAAGATTTTGCTTATTCTTTTTATCTACAAGATTTTTCAATGTTATTTTACATTATTCATTAGTAATTTCACATTATTGACAAAGTAATTTCACATAATTGATTAGCAGGTCCCTTGGACACGTGTTAAATGATCTTTGGATGCAGACAAATATAGAAGGTTCTTCTCCAGAGGTGCAGGAGCATGCAAATCGAGTTATACCCTATCCGGCCGGCTAACCAAAGGCCATGATGCAATACACATTATTCAAGGCTAATCCAAAGGCTAAGACTGATCCAGCACATAAATGATGATGTGTTCAAGTATGATTTAGTGAGAAATTGAGGTTCAAAGTGTAAAAGGCAGTAGCATTGGCTATATTATGTCATTTACATCTTTAATCTATGATATTTCAATGACTTGCCCTTTTGGACCTATTTGTACATGAGAGAATATTTAATTTCCTTGAGCAAGAATGCTAAAAAGGAATTAAATACCTTTGATGTGTAAATAGTGAGAGATAGAAGGTTTAAAATGCAAATAAACAACAAGTTATGCTTGTTCATGTCATTTGCACCTTTGAATCTAATGAAATCTCAATGATATGTCCTCCAAAAATTTTAAAACATGATTTTAATAAAAACAGGGACCTTCCTGCAAATTCTCTAAATTTCTGACAATTTTTAATATTTAAAAAAAATATATAAAATCATGATTTTTGGAGCTTCTTTTTTTGTTTGTTGGTACCAAATGATAGCTTAAAAGTTATGAAAATTCATTTAAATGATGGTTAATTTATGAATTCAGTTGTAGTCACCTTGGACCAGCTCCTAATACATCCAGAAACAATGACTCAGTGGTATGATGAAATTTGAGTACCACTGGTACCAAAACAGTACCCAAAAAGGTCAAAATGACCTCTGTTGGTAAACAGGACAGTACAAACTGGCACAGGGACCAAAATGAAAAATGGACTTCACCATCATGTAAAGGACTCCGAAACACACAAAATTGACACAAATTTCACATTATTTGGATTTTATTTCGATTTTATATGAATTTTCAAAGTTCAGCATTTAAAACAGAAAACTCAGCATTTAAAAAAGACCAAATGACCTCCACTGCCCCTCTGCATGAACAAATACTTTAAAAATAGAAATAAAATTGCAAAAATCATAAAATTCATCTTGAACATAGTGCAAACACTCCTCTTTGATCCTTGACAAAAACCAGAGATTTGGATTAATTTGATATTGTTAAAATTTGAAACTTTATGAAACTCATGCTCATTAATACTCTAAAACCGAAATTCATGTTGAAGAGCAAGTTTGGATTGATTCAAAAGGTTCAAGATACTTAAATTAACATCTTTCATCTTCCAAACATGATCTGAGAAGGTCTATCATCTTGACTGGTACCACACCGAAGAATTCAAAACTTAAATCATGAATAAATCCAAGATTAATGTCTTGATTAGTTCTCATGTGATGAAACGATAATGAACAAACAATCAATCGAAGAAAACAGTTAAAACAATGTTAAGAAGTGGAATTAAAAATCTAAATTCAGTGCCGAGTTTGCCTCGGTCGATGACCGCCGCCTCTGATGGCCGATAATCGCCGACAAAAGGCAAAACCGACTCAGGAGACTGAGGCGATCACAACCATGCTCTCCTCCGCCTTGGCCGTGATCGGAACATCGCCGGAGATCAAATCCCTAGGATCGGGAGTGAAACCCCAGTTCTTATCCTGCTGCACGAACCTCAAAGCAATGCCTATCGTTTGATCTCGGCGCCAAGATAAGAATTTAAATAGAAATCCAGATCTTGAGGAGACTCAAAGTGATCTAACGGCTCAGAACCAACCCGACAGTTTAAAGCTCACTAATACGTGGGGCCCGCTGTGTCATATTGAACGAAGTTTTATAACCTCAAAGTCTGGTGTCGATCCTAAAGTCTGGCACCAATCTCAAAGCCCAATAAATATGTTTAATATTCATGCCAATCTCAAAGCCCAAAGTGCACATTTTAAAGTCATCAGCCCAAATACTAATCTCAAAGTCCAAATAATTAATAAAGCCATTAAATCAAAACCCTTTTGTAAATAACCCCTCTGACAGACTTTAATTTACAGAAAAGTCCCTATAAAATTGCATACAGGTCCTCAGCTACCTAAAATCTTTTCAAAAAAGCCCTCAAAGGCCCAATTTCTCATTTAAACCTCACATAAAGCCCATATTATAATTTTATACCCTTCCAGATTCATAAATAGGCCCTTAACAAAAGATAAATATTTACAAATAGGTCCTTTTCAGTCCTCTTTAAGCATAACTTTTCCATTTCAAGCCCAAATTGACTCAAATCACTTCCGAATGAAGTCGAATTAAATTCTCTATACTTCTAAACTAAAATTAAACATATTTAAGCACCCACTAAATCCTGAAATGACCAAAATACCCTTTTCTTCAAATTTAAAATGATTTTACTCATTAACAAAAATGTAAATAAATATATCATGAATCAAACATAAATAAAGAATGCATGTACACTTCTCAAGCATCCAAATTTCATTTAAAAATGTAATAAACACTATTCTTAATATAAAATCACACACACACACATGTCCAAACAAAGAGAACCAATCAAACCAAATTCAAAGTCAATACATGAGCCCCTTTTAGCCCCATTATTCAATTCACACAGAAATAGGCATAAATCCTGGAATGAACGAGGTGTTCAGTATGGCTTGGAAGGGTCATCTGATGTAATTAACAGCGGGAGCTTGCACCCGCTGGGAGTTAAACGTCCCCACAATAAATAAACTCTCTTGATAGACTGATTATGAATAGTAGGTCTGTCGAGGGTGAACCAGAAGGAATTGTAGAAAGAAATGAATGTTTCAAGTTCGATGTTTTCCCCATGTCTTAAAAACAGAGAGAGTTGAACCCTGAGACATTTATAACATGTGCACACACCTTCTCCCTTTGTGCAACTTTCTGTGTCCTATAATGACATTTATCCACGGTCAAGTATTTCACAAATTGACTGTCGAACATCGTAAGCTGCTATTTGTCACACCCTTCCTCCACCTTTTAGTAATGCCAAAGAAAATGCAAGTGTCCAATGCTATATTTTAATCATAGTTACAGGATCTATTTAACAATGTTGTTTTTTTAAATTTCCAGTAGTTATGTAATAAGTTTACAGAATATATGCAGTGTTTAATAGTTGTACTGATTTAAAATTTCAGTATTTATCAAGTAAGTTTACAGTATTGATGCAGTTTATTACAGGATATATTAGTCAGGTGTAAAGGTTATGTACAGTACTTTATAGAATATATTTAACAATTTTACATGATATATGCAACAAGATCTATTAATTATTTTTATTTTATTGTTTTTACATGATATGTTTAAAAAATTTCAGTATTTTTACATGATATATTTAACAGTACTTCATGAGATATATGCAGTGTTTACAAAATATGGTCTAGAAATAATAAACAAGATTTGCAAACCTTTTCCAGCCGTGATTTTTATTTTTATCCAAAAAAAATATATTTTAATATAAATAACCAGGTTTTTAAAAGATTTTTATTTCTACCCAAACCGCTAGGAATATTTGCGGTTCGAATTTTTAATTCGAACCGCTAGGATTCCTAGCGGTCCGAATTCTTAATTCAAATCGGTAGATTTTGTATTCTTAATTCGGACCGCTAGAATTCCTAGCGGTCCGAATCAAATATATAGCGGAATTCAAATTCTTAATTCAAACTGCATGCCTGTACAAGTCTACTGACTGCGGCACTGCGCTTCTCAACTTAATGGAGCTTGGATTCTCTGTGGCTGTAACAGTGTGACACGGTAGGACTCTATAGATTATTTTTCATTATTTTAGCAAACGTATTTAGCCAACAGCTTTTGCTTTTCATAAGTCATAACTTGAATAGCAATAGATACCC
This sequence comes from Carex parvula, assembly GCA_025461045.1. Classification (NCBI taxonomy): domain Eukaryota; kingdom Viridiplantae; phylum Streptophyta; class Magnoliopsida; order Poales; family Cyperaceae; genus Carex; species Carex parvula. The sequence continues at coordinate 20,254 of JAJGRW010000896.1, read as the reverse complement.
GGACTCATATGTCTGTATATATTTATATGTGAAAATTGCTAATATGTTACGCGTAGCATAGAGGACCTCCGTGCTACGGCTCAATATTTGAGTTTTTAAAATTCTAACAGTCGATCCGAACCGTTCCACATGATCTCCATATGAGTATGTACTTGCAAACCAAATTTTACATTTTTTAGAATTTTTTTACTATTTTTTTAGATAGATAGAAAATCACTTGATCTGGAAATTCTATACCATTCAGATCAAATATTTTTCTACCTATCTAAAAAAATAGTAAAAAAATTCTAAAAATATAAAATTTGGTTTGCAAGTACATATTTATATGGAGATCATGTTGAACGGTTCGATCGACCGTTAGAATTTTGAAAACTCAAATATTGCGCGTAGCACCGTAGCCAACCCCTTTATATGTGCTACAAAAGATCTAGAATAGATCTTATATAATAGGCCGCCTAAAAAGGCTAGTAAGTGTAGATTGTATTTATATGTGCAACAAAAAATCTAGTAGATGTTATGTAATGGCCGCCCAGAAGGCTAGCAAGTGTAGATTTTTGTTAGCCACTACGAACACGGTGTTCGGTGGGGCCCGCCTTTGACTAAAGACAGCTGCATGCCTGTATCTTTCACTATATATTTGATTCGGACCGCTAGGAATCCTAGCGGTCCGAATTAAGAATTCAAAATTGAATTAAGAATTCGGACCGCTAGGAATTCTAGCGGTTCGAATTTTTAATTCGAACCGCAAATATTTCTAGCGGTTTGGGTAGAAATAAAAATATTTTAAAAACCTGGTTATTTATATTAAAATATATTTTTTTTTGGGTAAAAATAAAAATCACGGCTTTTCCGGTCTTATTTTACAGAAAGTTTTGCTTATTCTTTTTATCTACAAGATTTACAAAATACTGAAATACTGAAAAAGTAATCAATTACAAGTCTTCTGTGGTAGGAATATGTTTTGAGTTCGTCAAACAAGTTTAATTGGTTGAAAGAATTAAGTGACTCGTTACACGAGAGTCAACTATTAGTACGTCTCAAAAAGAGTCAACGGGAAAAGTAATGATGCTCCTCTAAAATTTTAAGCAATTGTACAAGTTATAATGATTTTAAATCATGTTAAAATTTGCACTTTGTCAATAGAATACTAAAAGAACTGTATTAATTATTTGAGTTAGTATATAAAAATAGTGCGAATTTTTTTCAATCTAAATAATATAAAAAGAGTGTTAATATTTAAGATAATATAAATATTTTAAACTATACTACCTGATGGTGATGTTAATTCGAAAATGTTAATTCGTTATTACCAAAAAAATATTTCATTTGTACATAAGATTAACACAACTTTATCTTGAAAAAATGATACGCTTATGTTACATCTGAATAACAACAATCGCCATCACATTTAAAGAAAAAAATGTACGTTTCAAAAGCATCTATACAAACAAAGGTCATGAATAACTTAAAAAGTCTGACCTAGTAGATACAAAAATTAGCTATGCTTTTTGAAGAGATAATTTATTATTACAAATCTCAATGTAAAATGCACCATATGTCATTGCAACAACATGTTATCCATTAGGATTCCTTTTCTAGCAAAAATAATAATAATAATAATAATAATAATAATAATAATAATAATAATAATAATAATAATTTAATCACATAAGTTGTATGAATTGAAAATGTAATTTGCATGCAAGTAGAAGAGAGGAAGTTTTATATGAGAACAAACTAACTATATATATATCAACATGTTAAAATTTATCCAGTAACCCTAAAACTCCTATGATTTTTAAAACATCACTTTATTATTCCTGGGTGAATATTTATTTAATAATAAAACATTACATTAACAAGTGAAAAAGAGTATCATATATAAATATCAATATTTGCGAGACCATGTTAACATAATCATTCTGGTAAATCAGCTAATTTCACAGTCAAATAGAGCATTCGAAAACACACAAGTTAGAATTTGATTTTAATTTATAAGATTTTTCACCATTTATTAGCTATTTTTGAATCTCATACTTTAAAACTGCAAAGTACTGTATTTTTCTACATATTTTTCCTGAAATGTCGCTGTATTGTACATACTATCTGATACAAAAATAAAAGCCAAAAAATTATGAAACTTGACAGTTAAATAGGTTAGTCGTTCCTATATAAATCCATACAAAGTACACAAAATTATGTGTATTAGTTTGCTCAGAAATTGGATTTGAAATTGACAAAAATGATTAAATAAATACCATATTTTAAAATTATTCTAATTATTATTTCTAGATCAAGTATAATGATTGTTTATAAACTAAACTCTATATAATTATTAACTCTGAAAAATAGACTATACATGTGTACAGAGAATTTCTATGGGCTCCTAGTTCTAAACATGAAGGGATCAATTTAAAAAAAAACTGATTGTTTTGCTCGCACCGATATTAATTCTAGAATCTTCTAAATTGACTACATTCTTATAGTATGTTAATTATAGGTTTGAATATTTCAACTACCAAATACAAATTACTTTTCAAGTTTCTTATACAATTTCAATATAAGATTTTAAGAATGCTTATTATTTTAGGAAAAATATAAATATTTGATGAACATATAGTTGCAATTATAACAATTTCATCCAAAGTCCAGACACATACTTATTAGACTGAGATAAGTAATTTTTTTTCCTAACAATTGGATTTATAAAAAACGATAATGAAAAATAATTTAATGACGGGCATAATTTGAAAGGAGGACCAATATTACCAAGCATTTCTCAAAAATATACAAATAAACACATACTACTAAACAATTCAACTATTAAAAATCACAAATATGTTGCTTAAGTAATTCATTGAATCATACCGAAAAAATCTCCATTGCCCCGGAACGGAAATTTTTATAGGAAATTTATATTCTAATTTGACTGAAAAAGGAAATCAAGAGTGCTGGATTGCTGTCACAATTTAGCAAGAGCAAATGCATTTGAAACTCAAATCTGAAAGCGGCCCATTATCCCATGGAATTATGTGAGGTGAGAATTCACCTCATAATATCCCAATAATTATCAAAATTGATAATGACCCAAAACAAATTCTCTAAGTTCTCATTTGGATAGCCCAACAATGCCTGGGCTTATCAAATTCTGAATATGCCATTGTGTGTTTAAGATATGTTTGGATGGGAGCTAGAATAGTTAAAATAGTAAAATTTGAGATTAGTAGATGAGAATAGAGAAAAAGATAGTGATTTTCAAATTAATGTAAAATGATACTAATCGGATTAGTAAAAATATTGTTTAGATTATACATTTAGAATAGTGAATAGCTGTAATCGAGAAAAAATAGTGTTAACAAGATGTTAATTAACATGAAAGATATGAGCGCAAGTGGAGTCTAAAATGAATTGTCACGACATGGAGATGACAGAAGTACACTACAACAAAATTGGTCTTCAGCGACCGGCATCAGCGACCGGTTTAGTCGCCGGTTGCTGAAGACCCCCTCTCAGATAATAAAAAAAAATAAGTCGTTTTCAGCGACGACCCCTTCAGTGACCGGCGATATTACCCTTCAGAGACCGATTTGGCCCGGTCGCTGAAGGGTCTAAGCTAATCCTTTTCTCTCTGTCTCCTCTCCCGCGGGGTTTAGGTTAATTAGCCCAAAACAAAATGAGCGGGAATCCGCGCCGCCCGAACTCCCGCTGGAAGACCCCGACGCTGATCCTCGACCCCGACACCGCTCTCTGACCCGCCTCTCTCTGACCCCGACCCGCCTCTCTCTGATCCCGACCCGCTGGAAGATGGCGCCTCCTCTGTACGACCTTGCGCCGGGGGAAAGTAAAGTATCACTCCTCTCTTCTCTTCACTTCTCTTTCTCTCTACCGCTCCTTCTCTGTGTTTTTCTGCTACACCGCTGTAATGGCGCCTCCTCTGTTCTTTGATTCCTGTAATGGCGGCCTTAATTTGCATTGTTTTCTTGGTAGGTTGAGGAATTGTGCATTGTAGATTTTAAGGACGAGGCGACAGCAAATCATGCACAGTCTCAATTAAACAGGTAATTCTCTATCAAATGCAATTTTATTGTCTTAATTGTAAATTGATGGTTAAGTTGGGATAAATTGAGGTCGTTTAAAAAAATTGTACCTTTTGCTGTTGGATTGAGGCTTAAGAAATTGGTTTTAAATTAATTCAAGGCTTCTATGAATCAAAACAAATTAGCTGCTGGATCTGAGCCAATTGCTTGTGGTATTTGGTGAGAATATGTTTTTGGTGAGAATATGTTTCGATTTGGGAAAAATTTGATCGTCTCACACGAGTTGTTGATTTTCTCGGTGAGTCGGAGGAATCAGTCAACCAGCCGGCGGTTCACCCCCGCCTCGATTCAAGCTTCTCCGGGGAAAGCGAATCTGGTAAGTGGTAACTGTGGATCGAACATAACCTTTTTTGTTTCTTTAAATAAATCAGTGTATGGCATTTATGCTCACAGCTAATTTTGCTTAATTCTCTTATTTTTGGTCAGGGAGTACTCGAGAGTTATATCGGTGTGAAAATGTGCTAGAGAGTTATTTTTGGTCAGGGAGTACTCGAGAGTTATTTTTGGTCAGGGAGTACTCGAGAGTTATTTTTGCTTAATTCTCTTATTTTTGCTTAATTCTCTTATTTCCAGTGGCAGGCTTTTACTAGTGCCAGTTTGATTAACAGTATACTGTTTACTGGGATGCTGTTAAAGCACCTTACTTAATAAATCTGTGTTAATAATTTAGGTATGTAACTCATTATTAAGCTTTGATTGTCATTCTTGTTCATCTGCCAGGGACACTGGTGAGGAGGGTGTTCTGAGTACTCTATGGCAGAGATATGACCATACTATGGACAAGGTACTTAGTACTTACAAATAACATAGGTTAAATTGATACCAGTTGGGTTTTAACATTGAAATATTCCACTATTAATCTGCATTACCAAGGTACTTGTACTGGGCAGAGTTAGGTATGTATTACTATGCTCAATACAAGTAACTGACTATCCTCTCAAGTATCTTTCTGGAAACATGATAGATTATCACTGCCCCTTCACATAGACCTTTTTTCAAAAATTCCAGCTGTGCCCTTTTACACACTTATATTCTGAGATAAGTATTCAAAAGAACATTCTATGTAGAAAGATAATGGATCGGCAGTTTGGGTACATTTTGAACCGGTCAGTTTATTCTTCATGTTAAAATATTTATTCTTCGTATTTACAGGTCAGCTGGCTCAGAAGTACAATGATTATTTGAATATTTGCTTGGATCTTTGTGTGTTAAAATATTTATGTGTTAAAATATTTATGTGTTAAAATATTTGCTTGGATATCTGTGTGTTAACATATTTGTGTGTTAAATGATTATTTATGTGTTAAAATATTTATTCTTTGGATATTTGATATTGGATGTCGTATAAGTATTATTGTTCAATTGTTTGCATGTGAATTGTTTGTGAATTATATATTTGTCGATCGAAAACGACGACGGTGAATTGTATATTTGCTTGTAAATTATGTTTTCATTGCTTGGATATTTGATATTGGATGTCGTACCAATTGAGAAAAAGAAAAATAACAGAAAAATATCAAAAAAAAAATAAAAAAAAACCTTCTGCTACTGATTTTTTACCATCCGCGACCAGCCAGTCGGTCTCTGATGATCTTGCGCCACGTCAGCACGAAGCATCAGCGACAGAACAAATCGGTCGCTAAAGGGGTCATCAGCGACCAGACCCTTCAGCGACCGGTGACATCAGTGGGGTGGTCATCAGCGACGAAGCATCTGCGTCCGGGTCATCTGCGATCGATTTCGGTCATCAGCGACCGGTACACCCATCAGCGACCGGCGAAAAACCCTTCAGCGACCGATTTGGCCGGTCGCTGATGGGTCTGTCTGCTGTAGTGGTAGCGTCAACTTTTTCATTTTGGGTCTGTATTGGTAGAAATAAAAAAAAAAAAAAATTTCTCTCTTCACGTACACTTCTAAATAGTAGTTGTTCCAACATTTATAAGAAATAGAGAATAGAGAATATACGGTAATTTGATTTTTCAACTCCCTTTTATATCACAATATAACTTGTAAGTTGTAACTTTCAATAGTAGACCAAGCCCAATAAAGCAAAATTCTAAACAAACAAAAGCCCAGCTTGCACATCTCCCTTGAACTAGTTCATTTTTTTTAAAAGAGGCTAGAAACCTATTTCATTTCTGAAACAGTTAATTACAAGCATCACTTTCACTCAGATGGAACAAATTCCCTGGGTTGCTATCTCACAAAAGCAAATAAAAAACATTCACAGAACAGCCAAGTAAACAACATATTAACTAACTTCTAGATAGAGCTAAAGTCCAAAAGTAAACTAAGTTTGCTAGTACTAAGCCACTAAGTATATGAATGAGGATAAAGCTAATGACACAAAATTCAGGAGAATCGTGTGCAATCATTCATCAGTAGTAGCAGCATTAGTTGGAGTCTGGTACAACACCATCTTCAAGCCAAGGGGAATACTGTCAAGTGGTATAGCATCTTCGGTAATGAACATCCATCCTTCTGCGGCTTCCTTAGCCTTCTTTTTCACGTTACCTGTCCAATAAGCAACAATAGTCTTAATTAGTAGGATAATAGAGCGAGCAGATTTAACAATACAATCATTAAAGCACATATTATTTCAATATTTCCATAAAATCCAACACACTGCACTAAATACAATCAGGAACCCAGTTTTCTCAGAAGAATGTAAGGTAAGAGAGTAGTGAAATATATCATCCCAATTAGTCCACTGTTCCATTATATGTTGGCTCTTACCTAACCAGAACCAGACCTGTTGGGCCAGGGGACATTGTAGGAAAAGATGATCTCTAGATTCTAAGGCAACACAAAATTGACACTGTTGGTTCCCTACCCAACCATTGGCAGTGAGGGTATCTTTGGTAAGTATTTTTTTTGTGCATTGTGAGCCACATGAAAATTTTAATTTTTGGAGGCACTGGTAAGATCCACCAAATAAGAGGGTGAGAAGACAAAATTCCTCTATAATTCAAAAATTTATAAATGGATTGAGTAGAAAACTTCCCTGATGTTTCCCATCTCCAAGAAATTTTATCAAAGTCATTAGAAAAGGAAGTTGTACTGATGATGGATAAGAGTTCTGACCAGTCAGTTTGGTTGATCTCTACCAAGATTCTTCTGAATTACAATATGTTACCTTGGGAAAATATAACCTCTGGAACCAGGACTTGTTTGGTAGTACATAGTTGGTAAAGATGAGGAAACCTAGATGCCAGGGAGTAGTTCTGGTACCAAATGTCTTCTCAGAATTTAACATTGGATTGACTACCAGGATCATAGCTAACACTAATTTGTCCTAGGGAACCTATTTTGGTAATAGCTAACCATAATGCTGACTTATGTAAGACCGGACCTGAAGAATACTTTAACAGAATTAATGTTTTCCAAGTACTTTGATATTCAGGGTTTTTCAATTTCCACCACCATTTCAATAACAAGGCAATATTCATATCCCTAAGGTTTAAAATTTTCATTCCTCCAAATTGTTTAGCTAAACAAGCAATAGACCATTTCATCAAAATATATTTTCTTTTGGACCTATCACTATCTTGCCAAAGAAATTGTCTTCTGAATTTATCTATTCTATTGAGTATTGTTATAGGGATTTTATATACTGACAAGGTATATAAATGAATAGAAGATAAGACTGAATTAACTAGAGTAAGTTTACCCTCTAGTGATAACATTTGTCCTTTCTAGCTTGATAATCTATGTTCTATTTTATCTATCAGGAATTGCCAATCTAACATAGTAAGTTTTTTGTTACTAAGAGGTAATCTTAAATAGGTGAATGGAAATTCACCCCATTGACATCTAAATAATTGATTGAGCTCAGTATCTCTATTAACATTAACATGGTACATAGAAGTTTTGTCATAGTTCATTTAATGCCTGATAAGGCCTCAAATGCCAGTATTGTCCACCATGCTGATTCTACATTCTCCTCATTGGCTACCAAGAAGATAATAATATCATCAGCATAATGACAATTTGTAAGAGCTTGCTGATTTATATAAGGTGGTCCTAATCCTAAAAGTATTTTATTCTGTCTACCATTAGAAAAGATCTTACTTCATGTATCTGAAGCTAAGATGTACATAAATGGTGATAAGGGGTCACCCTGTCGTCTAACCCCCAAACTAGTTCATTTTCTCTTTGAGGATCACTTCCAGGTGGTCCCCATTTATCATTCTTCCCCCTACTTTGCATCTCTTGTTCACAACTGCCATAGACAAAAACTATCAAGAGAAATTAAGACTATATATAATTACAAAACTTTTCATAGGAGTGTACGTATTTTAGAAACAACCGTACAAGTTGTAGGCCACGTAGAATTAATAATATACATATCAATAAAGTTTACTGTTCTTTTTGGGAGTTATAAAAGTTTTTTCATTTCGGAAATTATGAAATATGAATATTTTATCACGTCAGCAATATTAATTATTTTTTAATAAAATTTATATCATCTTTATTTATAAAATTTCAAGTTTTAACATCATTTCATCTTTATTATTATAATTTCAGAGGTTTTTTACATCACTGTATATAATTGCCAATTTCAAGTTGACGTGACATTTTTAAATAGAGTATTAATTTGGAAAATGTTCTGGTTCCTCGAGCCATCATACCCGAGCGCGCCTCCCAACTAGTTTAACAGAAAGAACCTTTCAATTTTGCTTAACTTTCATTTCCAGCGCTAATATCTAAGCTTTTATAGTTCTATTTATAACTTTTTACAATGCTACTCGCAAGCATTTAAACCTCTATCTGTAAATATTTAAATCCTAAATCTACGTAGTTTAACTCATAACTACCTTTGTATTTAAGTCAAAATAGGAAAGATTCCTTTCATCCACTCTTTTTTTATTTTTTTTCTGATCATTCTCGTCTATTTTCTCGACGATATGTAATGAATTTTACGAATCTAAACATACAAACATTTTCTACTCGATTCTCTTTCAAATGATATCCATGAAGAAAATACTTTTGAGTTATTTTGAAGTCATTTTTTTTAAAGTAAAGCCCATGAACACTTTAAATTTTCAAACTTTTAAGCCTCAGTCTACAACCATTTAAATTTTTGATGCCATCATTTAAACTACTACGTTCAAATGTTTAAACCTCTGATGTCGATCATATAGTATCACACGTTTAAACCTATGTCTACAACCGTTTAAAATAGTTGTGTCAAGCATTAAAGTAGTTGTATTAAATATTTAAATAGTTTTCATGTCAGGTTAAGAAAAAATCGGGTAGAAAATGTTTGTATTTTTAGATTCACAAAATTCATCACGGATCGTCGGAAAAATTAACGAGAATGATCAAAGAAAAAAAAAGTACGTGAAATGAATCTTTTTTATTTTTTTGGCTTGAAGACAAAAGTAGTTAGGAGTTAAAACTACTCAGATTTAGGATTTAAATGTTTGCAGATTGAGGTTTAAATGCTTGCGAGTAACATTGTAAAATGTTATAAACAAAACTTTAAATGGTTGGATATGAGCGCTAGAAATGAAAGTTAGATATTAAATACTTGAGGGGTGCGCTCGGGGTTTATTTCGGGGGCAATTAGGCTCCTGTTAATTTATCAATGATTACCAAATTAATACTTGTTACATATTTTTATAATTAAAATTACAATTCTTGTTAGTATTTTACAATTACTTTGCAAGTTCAGAGAAAGATATATACTTCTAATAAACATTTTCAGGACCTAAATTAGTTGTACATTTGCACAATTTAGGTTGAGCGCATTGCAGAGCGAAGTAGCTGAACTTCTAATATTTTATTTTTAATTAAGGTGTTGATTTAGATCGTTTGATTTTAGTTAAACAACTTCAATTCGAATAATAAATTAATTAACTCAAAAAACCTGTCAAAGCTAGGTACAAAAAATAGCTCTGCTTTTAGAGAGAAAATTTATGTATGCAAAGTGTACACTAATTGTAAAAACATGTTATACATTAAGATCCCTTTCTACCCAAAAAAAAATTTTATCTAATCACATTAGTTGTATGAATAGGAAATGTGAATTGCATGCAAATATTAGAGAGAAAGTTTTATGTGAAAGCAGATCTAGCTATATAATGATGACTAGTTTATTAAAACTAGACCTTTCATTTTATATATCATCAACATACTAAAATTTATCAAGTAATTCTAAGCTTTTTTTATTTTTAAAACATAAATACTCTTCAATTAGCAATACACCATAAGATATAAGAGAAAATCAATAATTTATTGAGCAATAATTTTTGTTTAATTTAAGCCTTTTGATGATAGTGCTCACTATCAGTTCCTGCATCTCCACTTCTCTTAATTTAAGCCTCTTGAGGATAGTACTCACTATCTTTTTCTTCACGTCTCCTTTGTGACTCTTCTTATATATGAGTCAACTGAGATCGCAAATTTTCGATCGCTCTATCCAACAAATCAGATCTTGATCTTGGCATGGTGATCAGTCCCACTAGACCTTGGAAAAAAGAAAAATCACAAGTTCTCACTCCAAACTATTGCTCTTATTAAACCCCAAATTAGATCAGGGTTCTGATAACGATTGTTATGAACTTAACAAAAAAATTGAGAAATTGAAAAGATAAATTGATGGTTTAATTGAGAAAAATTGAAGTATCAGCAGAAATAGGGGAATTTTTGGATAAAATTGCATAATAAGAAGAATAAAAGGTTTTGAGTTCTATTACAATTAACGATACTCTAGTATTATGATTTACAAGATACATATATCCTCAGTCTAATTCATTTGCAAATAAAATAAAATGATAATGGAGAGGAAACAGTAATGGTCCCCACCTGTGTAACCAATCACCTTGATTCTTTGGGCTGGCGCTGGCCCATTAGCCCCTATGTCACCTCCTATTTCCTGAGAACCTGTTTTGAACAATTCAGGCCCAGGTTCCTTCCTTCCTCTTCTCAGTTTGACCGCGTCAACCTTCTTCTCAGCCGATTTCCCCAATCCCTTCTCCTCTATAGCTAACAATCTCATCATATACCAATAATTATCAAAATTGATAATGTCCGAACACAAATTCTTTAAGTTCTGATTTGGATAGCCCAACAATGCCTGGGCTTATCAAATCCTGAATATGCCACTGTCTATCTCCATTCTATTATTAAGCACGTTGGGTGTTCGATCCGTCAATGGCTACCATTGAAAGATAAAATTTTAGATTTAATCTCAGCTCTCCAATCAAATAATATGTCTTCTTTTGATTAAATGCATCTTTTTTACGTGTAAAAGTCTAAATTTAGTTAGAGAGATCATGTTGAACGAGTTTTGTCTTAAATTTCCTAAACTTTGTCGTAAAATTTGGTCTCCAAGCACATTTTAATATGGAGATCATGTTGAACGGTTCAGATCGAATGTTTGAATTTTAAAATCGCAAAAATGACTTATAAACATATGGTCAAAATGTGTCACCAGAAAATAGTGTAATTGAATCCCTCCTCAAATAATAATATACATATCAATAAAGTTTACTGTTCTTTTTGGGAGTTTATAAGTTTTTTTTTCATTTCGAAAATTATTAAAGATGAACTTTTTATCACGTCAGCAATATTAATTATTTTTCAATAAATTTTATATCATATTGATTTATAAAATTTCAAGTTTTAACATCATTTCTTCTTTATTATTATAATTTCCGAGGTTTTTAATCACTGTATATAATTGCCAATTTCAAGTTGACATGACATTTTTTAGATATAATATTAATAAATCAAAGAGTACCAAATTAGTACTTGTTCCATATTTTTTACAACTTAAATTACAATTCTTGTGTTAGTATTTTACAATTACTTTGCAAGTTGAGAGAAAATACTTCTTATAAACATTTTCAGGACCTAAATTAGTTGTACATTTGCACAATTTAGGTTGAGCGCATTAATTGCAGAACGAAGTAGCTAAACTTTTAATCTTTTATTTTCAATTAATTAAGGTGCTGATTTAGATCGTTTGATTTTGATTAGACTCAAATTGTAGAAACATGTTATCCATTAAGATTTCGCTTATAACTCGTTACTCGCTTATAACTCGCTCACTAAAAACTCGCTAAAACTCATTCATAATTATCAACTCGCTCATTAACTTAATGAATCGAGTATGATCACAGACCCCAATTCACTATTAAATTATGTACTGTTTAGTTGTTTGTTTATGTTAAGTTATGTACTGTTTGGTTGTTTGTCATGTATTGTTTTGTTGTTAAATTATGTTAAATTCAAAGATTTAGTGTTTTTGTTTTTGGTTAAATTTGTTTTCTATTATGTATTATTTAGGACTTTCGGCTTTAAGAAATTCAAATTGCTTAAAATTCAAACAACAATTGGTCTTAAGTCTTATCGAGTTGCTTAATGAGTTACGAATCAACTCGAGTTGTTAACGAGCTGAGCACGAGCACATTTGTCAACTCGGTATTGTCTTTTCAACTCGAGTTGACTCGATCATTAACTTGATGAATCGAGCACAAGCATATACCAACTCGCTCGAACTCGGTTCATTAACAACCATAGTCTCCAGTTTGTCTAGCTCTTCTTTGACTGTAATTTTGATGGAAGAGTAATGATGCCCTTCTAAAATTTTATTGAATTGTACAAGTTGCAATGCTCTTACATCATCCTAAAATTTGCACTTTGATTGTAATTTTTTTATTACGTTTAATTTAATAAATACGATTAAGTGAACAATGTTAATTTTTTGTGATATATCAAATAATATAAATATTCTGTAAATTGAATAATATGGTATAGTGCTAAGTCAAAAATATACTAATTTATCATTATTATAAAATATTTTATTAGTGAATAACAATAATATAGTGCTACCGCGAAAAACAACACACTTGTGTTACATCCGAATAATAATAACAACACTATTTACTGAATTAATGTTATCTTCATGCATCAAAACAAATCAATGCACTTTAATGCATTTTAGATCCGTTGTTATTACTGTGGAATGTAGAATGCAGTGATTGGGGAATACTTTTAGAAATAACAATTTTTGTCGACTTAAAGATTGTCTTTCTAATTTAAAACCAACCGACCAGATTAAACCACAATTTTTATGGATTTTTTAGTCTTACTACTAATTATATACTGCCTTGAAGAAAATTTGCTCTGTATTTATCAACTTAATGAGCCATATGATTCAGGTAAAGCTTCGAGTCAACAATATAGTAGTCCGATCAGTAGGTTAACCGGTTAAATTGCTATATATATATAGAGAGATTGGCTAATATCAAAACGTTTGTTCCTAGGCTGTGGAACAAACGCTTCGGTTTTTACATTTTCAAAGTCCAAATAACCGATCCAACATTCAATCTATATTAAAAATGTGCTTGGTGACCAAATTTTATATTTTTCGGATTTTCTTTTACTATTTATTAAGCCAGTTTTAAATGCACTATTTTCAATGATCCAGGAATTTTTCACTGTTTGTTAAAATCAGCGATTTTAAAACTGTCTTAATAAATAGTAAAAAATTTCAAAAAATATAAAATTTGGTCTCCAAGCACATATTAATATAGAGATCACATCTAACGTTTGGATCAACCGTTTGGACTTTGAAAATTGAAAAATCAATTGGTTGTACTATGGCCCCGAAACAAACATTTTGATATTAGTCAAATCTCTCTCTCTCTCTATATATATATATGAAATAGGAGGTTTGTATTAAATATATATTAAAATAATATAATATAAGACGAAATTAGATTTATTCCAAATTTAACATCTAAATAATGAAAACACAGAAACTAAATCAAATAATAAAATAATAACAATTGTTATTTTAAAAAGTAATAAATATACACAAATTTTTATATAATACACCATTGATTCTTTTAAGATATCTAAAATCTTGAGAACTATTTGTAAATTTTATTAAATAAAATAAATAAGTTTAGTGTAAAAAGAATATGAAATTTTGAACCTACCTAATAGTGTCATGTGAAGATTATAGTCTATCAATATTCTTTCTATTTTAATTTTTCTTAGTTTCTGGTTAATAAATGAAACAAATATTTAAAATATAAACCATTCACAATCCATTTTTGCTTTATGAAAGATTTATTGGTTTTTATCAAAAGCCAGTCTATTAAATCAAATTTTATTATTTCAACAACCGAAACAATATTTTAAATAAACAAAATTAGATTGTTGATCAGATCGGGTGCAAATCTAATAGCACTGATCCAAACTTTCAATCGCATGGTGACAATCTTCTAATTCCAATAATAATGTAAGAATTTCAACCCAATTGATACCTTTATTTCAACTAAATTCAAAAGAATTAATCGGACATGTATTTCATATAGACAAATCATGATAAGTTTATTGATTTTCTTATAAACAAATCATGATAAGTTTATTGATGTTCTCTGATATTTTATATAAACATTTAGGAACTCTTGCAAAATTTTGAATATAATTACTGAAGTTATATTTTATCCACATTCTTCCTAAAAAATAAAAATAGACTTATTTGTTAAGAACTTTTTAACTCTTTTTCTATATACAATAAATCATAATTAGTATTATTTATATAATAAAAGAGTAAAAAAAAAAAAACAAGACATGTATGATACATCATGCAAAACACTCTCTTCTCCTTCTCTGTACACATAACAAACTTATTTCAAAGTCAATTTTTAATAAAGGCTAAAAATTTGCATGCTTTTAGAGCCGACATTTTTATTAGTATCCAAAGTTTAATGAAAATTTTTATTTATGCCCAGATTCTCGTATCTTCGCCAAAAATGCCTAAGCCGGCCACAAAATGGCCGGCTTACTCTCCCTAGTAAACCGGCCATTTCGTGGCCGGCTTACTCAATTGTTTTTTTTTTATTTTTTGAGACACTATGAAGAATATTGAAATCTAATACTAAAAATTCAAATTTTTTGTTTAAATTATTTGTTAGATTACTTCTTTTGATTTATAATTACCATATTTATACTAAAATACACAAGATTACTTCAGATTATGTTGAATTACACTATATTACAATAAATTATGTTGAATTACACTAAATTAATGAAATCTATGAAAAACAAGATAATGAAATCTAACACTGAAAAATTGAATTTTTTGTTTAAATTATTCGTTAGATTACTTCTTTTGATGTATAATTAGCATATTTATACTAAAATACGCTAAATTACTTGAAATTATGTTGAATTACACTATATTACGTTAAATTACGCTAATTACATTACATTACGCTAAAATACGCTAAATTACAGTAAATTACATATGAATAGGGACGATATCTTCACTGGAAAGGCGAAAAACGATGACGAAACTTCAAACGGCCATAAAACGGCGCTCGAGTGTCCGATTTCAGCGAATGACCACTTTTCGGAAAGCTTGCAAAAATATGCATGCGTCCGTGCCCATGATGCAGAATTCCAAAGTTCAGAATTGCCAAAAAACAAAGGAAAGAGCCTCAAAACTGGAGTTGAAGTTTCCGATTAAGATTTTCATTTATATTATTCAATCCAAGTAGCTCAGTAAATTAGTTACATAATGAACTTGTAGAATACCAATTTTTACTCTTTTCTGAATTTTTTTACTATTTTTTATGATTCATGAAAGATGAGACAAAATTGGTCTACTTTAGCGTAATTTTGCGTAGTTTAGCGTAATTTACTGTATTTTAGCATAATTTGCGAAGTTATTGTAATTTAACGAAATTTAGTGTAATTCAATATAATTTTATTGTAATATAGTGTAATTCCACATAATTTCAAGTAATCTAGTGTATTTTAGTATAAATATGCTAATTATAAATCAAAAGAAGTAATCTAACAAATAATTTAAACAAAAAATTCAAATTTTCAGTGTTAGATTTCAATATTTTGATCTTCATAGTGTCTCTCTAAAAAAGAAAAAAAAAAAAGGAGTAAGCCGGCCATTTTGTGGTTGGCTTGAACATTTTTGGCGAAAATGCGGAAATCTGGGCATAAATAATAATTTCTATTAAACTTTCATAATTGAATGCACCACAAAATAAATTTTTAGTATGTTTGAGATTATAAATGAAAAAGTAATTCATTTTAGTAACAATACAAAATTAAGATCTGTTTAAGAATATTTTTTTATTTGTAAAAATATTATAATAATAGTAATGAATTTAAACTTATTTACATAAAGAATTAGTGTTGAACAAATAATTTTACTTACATAAAGCTTATGAAATACGAGATAATTTATATTGCAACTAATTTTGAAAAATTATTCTAAAAACTATAGTTTTTATCTTGAAAAAGTACCTAATGCTACCCCAAACAATTGTGGTTTTAATCCGCTTTATGTTCATCTGTAGAAATTGCACTTATGTTGTCAAATTAGATTTCAATTTGATACAAACAACGCCATACAAACACTAAAACAACACTGTTTGTATAAAGAATTGAGTGAAATTTGGCAGCGTCAGCATTAGTGAAACGAGTCACATTAAAATAATAATCCGACTCGTTTCACGAGAGTAAACTTTTAGTGTGTCTCAAAAAGAGCCAACGGGAGTATCCGAGGTCTAGGGTCTTGTTTGACTGTAATATTAATGGAAGAGTAATGATACTCTTCTGCAATTTAACCGAATTGTACAAGTTGCAATGTGTTTAAATCATCCGATATTTTGTACTGAGTTTGTATTTTTTTTTCCAACGTTTAATAAATAAAATGAAGTGAACAATTTTCTGCTGGACTATAAACTTTGATAATAGAAGAGAGATAAGTAGAAATGAAATGGTATTGTATTGATTGTATGCATTACAATTCTACCAGTGCTCTATATATAGAGTCTTGTCTAATTACAATTATGACAATAACAATCTCTTAACAACTCTTACAATATTTCTAACATCTTCTTAACAACTTTACTAATTACAACAGAATCGTAACTAATTCTATTAGGGACATTTCACTTGCATGCTCTGATCTCAACATAAGAGCAATTAAATTAGCACAGGTTTTGAACTTTTAATTGCTCTTTTTGAATTTGCATATAATATGATATTGCAAAGAGACAGCTTGTTCGATCCAATTTGTTGCCTTATGAGAGCATCTCCATTCCAGCAAACGTTTAGCAATTAATTTGGTCCACATTACTGAGTTTAGCAATTAAAATGATTCATAATTTCTAAATCAGTCCATTCCAGAAATTTAATTAGAGTTGCTTTTAAAGCAAACTTGCTAATTTAAAAACTGTGGTACATCCCAGCAATTATATTAGCAATTAACACATCAAATTAGCAATTTAAAAGAAATCACCGTTGTAGATGCTCTAAAGAGTTGCTTTTAAACTAAAATTGACAATTTAAAAACTGTGGTACATCCCAGCAATTATATTAGCAATTAACACATCAAATTAGCAATTTAAAAGAAATCACCGTTGTGGATGCTCCGGTTAATAGAATAGTGTATGAACTTTGTTATTTGAGTTAGAATATAATATAATGAGTGAGGCTACGGTACTATGCATAGCACAGTTTGGTCCGTGCTACAACTCAATATTTGAGTTTTCAAAATCTTAACGGTCGATCCAAACTGTTCAACATGATTATAAAATGAATATGTACTTGCAACCAAATTTTACATTTTTTTGAATTTTTTACTATTTTTTTAGATAGGTAGAAAATCACTTGATCTGAAAATTCATATTAATTTAAATTTACTTTCTATTAAGGTGCTAATTTAGATCGTATCAGAAATGTAATTTGTATGTATCGGAAATGTAATTTGCATGCAAGTAGTACAGATAAAGTTTTATGTGAAAACAGATCTAGGTATATAATGATCACTATTTTATTAAAACTATAGATTCCTTTTTATATGTATACATCTACATATTTAAGTTTATCCAATAACTCTAAAAGAATTTAAGATTTTTAAAATATCACTTTAAGACTCATGAGTAACAATACAACACAAGATATAAGAGAAAATCAATAAAAAAATAATACATGAATATTTATTTAAACAAATAAAACATAATATTAACACGTAAAAAGAGAGAATTATATATAAGTATCAGCACAAATGAGACCATACCAAAAAAATGATGAACTATATGTTCCAAAAACCGTCTTTTTTGTATCTCAATATCTTTGCCCGTTTCAGTTTGACAATAGTATCGTCAAGATATGCCAGTTTTAATTTGACAATAGTATCGTCAATCTATTTTGTCTTGAATTGGTAAAGAGTTATATATTTTTAACTTCAATTTTTTTAAGTTTAATGCATATATTTTTATGATAGTTTAATTTTTTTTTTTTCAAATTTGCAGAAACGATAATTTCAAAGCATACACCATTAGTGGTAAGATCGATATTGAATATGTTTTAAGTATTATATATATTTATGTGTTTATATAAACAATTTGCTATTTATTTCTTCAGTTAAGTTGGTATCATAGGTTACCGACTGAATATTAGCCGATATTGTAGTCGATAACATCAACATCGATCAGTACGGGTTGATTAACATCATGTGATACGAGACACACATGTTCTTTATTGTAGAGTTAATTGAAAGATTTCAAATTATAGCATCAACAACAGTTTAATTGTTTAATTTATCATTTATATATGTTAAACCTTATGCATGTCTTGTTAGAATGCAATCCAATCTTTTAAGATCTCAGATTATGTATCAATCAAACCAGTGAGTAGTTGAATACAATTGTATTTCAACGAAAATAGAGTTTGAAACTTGGTATAATTTGGATATAATAAAAAAAATAATACATCTAAGAGAAATATAATAAGGTAGGTTTGATATTAAACAAAATAGAAGAACAACTATTTTAAGAAAAACATATAACATTATTGTTTGATTTCTTTTCATCTTAATTCCCATTTTATATCACAATACAATTGTAAGCTTCAGTAGTAGACTAATTAAGTCCAATTAAAGCAAAATACTAAACAAACAAAAGCCCAGCTTACACTTCTCCCTCGAACTTTTTCTTCTTGAGGTTCACTTCCAGGTGGCCCCCATTTGTCATCTTTCCATCGTCTTTGTATCTCCTTTTTCATAGGAATTTGTATTCTAAAAACAGCCGTACAAGTTGTCAGCCCCGTATAAATAAAATAATACATATCAAGAAAATGTATAGTTTCAATATGAAAACTTTATTTTTTTATTTTTGAAACATGCATTAAACGAATTACAAGTTCTTCTGTGATAGCAATATATTTTGAGTTCGTGGAACGAGTTTGGTTGGAAGAATTAAATGACTCGTTTCACGAGAGTCAACTATTAGTGCGTCTCAAAAGAGCCAATGGAAGTATCCGAGGATAGAGTGGAAAAAATGTGCCGTTTCGTGTCATACTGTGACTAACACACTGTGATTTTGGTCTCATGCCTGCCGAGCTGTGACCAAGTTAATTTTTCACGTGCCATGCTATGCCGTGACCAAAATGTTAATAGGTGGCCACATCACGTGAATAGTCACTCCACGTGAGTCACACCGTGCCCAAATATGCCGTGACCAAACTTGACTCGTGTGACTCACATGACTATTTGATTATAATTTAGGTTAGTTTATTCAAGATCTAGCAGTCTTAATTACACGTGACTTGCGTGACCACGTGCCGTGCTTAGATATTTTGCGTGACATGCCATACTGTGCCAAATTTTTAAAAGATGGTCATGACATGGGACACGTGAGTCACAACTCACAACACATAATCGATACGCGTGCCGTGCCGTTCTGTGTCGTAACCGTACCGTTCAGTGATGAAGCCATATCTGCCGTGCTATTTTTCCCACTCTATCTATCCGAGTACTTGAGTCTCCTGTTTGTCCATAGGTCTTGTTTGACTGTAGTTTTTATGGAAGAGTAATGATGTTCTTCTATATAAAAAATAGTGTGAAAAAGTTTTAATCTAAATAATATAAAAAGAGTGTTCATTTTATATTATACAAATTAATATAAATATTTTTTAATCTGAATAATACTGGAAAGTGTTAATTCGAAAATGTTAGTTTGTTATTCCCATAAAATATTTGTTATTAAGGTATTGATTTGAATCGTTTGATTTCAATTAGACATGTTAATTTGAATAACGACAATGGCCAACACATTTAAAGAAGGGAAAATTTGAATAATGACAATGTACCCATAGAAACTTTTGAA
>JAJGRW010000895.1:17194-40268 GCA_025461045.1 Carex parvula | reverse complement strand
TGGATCAGACCCATGGTGCTACCGTTGGGATCAGGCCATCCGGTCAGAGCTTCAGAGTTTGCCTGAGGCTCTGTTTGAGTGGACGCCGTACGATCATTGTACGAGGATTACCTCTTGCCGGGCAGTGTGAGTGACGAGCAGGAGCGGGTGATGTGGTTCTATCGAGGTCCACTCATACACTTCTGGACAGTGGAGCACCACTATCCAGATCGGGTGCTCCGCCAGTTTGGTCGAGCGGCGTTGATTCCCGCAGACCCACGTTTGCCGAGTTCCACGCACAGAGACCTGCACAGGTAAGTCGTAGTCTATTGTATTAATTGTTAAATGCATCATATAGCGTAACCCACCGAGCGCGACTGGATAAGAACTGGAGCACCCATTTCGATGCATACTACAGGACGGCCCAGGATCCTCAGCAGATAGACTTCTATCATGAGCCAGATGGGATCATTCAGACCCTGGGAGATCCTCAGTTGAGGTACGATGTATGGTACACGCAGGTCTGCATGGCGAGTGTATATCTACAGGGTGATTATGGTGCCCATCTCCGCGACAGGATCAAAACCGATGATGGTTACCATCCCAACAGCCGTGCATGGGCTCGCCAGGTAAAGCACCTAAAACCACATAGTTTTGGTCTAACTTAGTAGTTCATCAAGGTTTGATCTGACATGCCAATTTTTTTTCAACTTCTGGCCGCGATCAAGGAGTGCGGGCATGGGATTGCCATGCTGGGAAAGAAGAACTGGAGACGGCTTGGGTACCGTGTCCTCAAGAAGAATGCGAATGTGGTTGAGGATGCCGGACACGGTGGAAAGATCATCGGTATGCTGCGAGACGCCGGAGAGAACATCAACTGGCGTGAGATAATTCCGACCGAGCCCAGTTCTGGTAGATGATATGCCATCTTCCCCCGATTCACATCCAGAGTGGGACTACCATAATTGGGTATTGTCCGATATTGGGTGGACGGCATGGTACGACGAGCATGGACGTCCGGTGCAGCCTTATGTATGTCATACTTCAGTATCTGTCAGGTTTTAATAAATTTCTTCATTTAGATCAAATTTAATAATTTATGTGTATGATTGCAGGGTCCAGCAAAGATGCCACCACAGCCACCACCTGCGGAGACCGATACTTCTGAGTACGAGTCCCTCTCGTGTAGTCTCTAGGACCTCGGGGTATTCGAGGAGAGTTTCATGTCGGCCCGGCATAGCCCTGATATGGCACAGAGATGCCGCATGATGGAGAGGCTAGTGGTAGCGGGTCTCATACTCAGCCTGCTTTTGGGACTGGATTTGCCGCATCTATCTTCGTACACCTCCGCCAGTACCGCAGTCTCCACGGCGATGCCAGATGGGATACTGCCGAGCAGATACTCAGGTCTGCGATGCCCCAGATGAGCCCGAGAGAGACGGAGCCTGGCCGCGCTGGCGCCGGGCGAACGCCGGAGTACCGCCTCAGCGATATTCCCCTCTCCGTTTTAGTTGTATTTTTACTAGTTTTGTACTATTTATATTTGATATACTATTTATGTTTGGTGTATTTGGATTATCCTATATTTCGGTTCTTGTGTATGTGTGCTTTTATGGTACTATTTTTATATTTTACAGATCAAAATAATTATCATGATAATGCTAAACAGAAAATATTACAACATTAAAATAGTAGCACAACATAAAAAATAATATAGCGTATTTCAATTAATATAGCGTATTGTAATGTAATGTAATGTAATTTAGCGTAATTTAACATAATATAGTGTTATTCAATATAATTTCAATTAATATAGCGTATTTTAGTATAAATATGCTAATTATATATCAAAAGAAGTAATATAACAAATAATTTAAACAAAAAATTTCAAATTTTCAGAGTTAGATTTCAATATTTTGATCTTCATAGTGTCTCTCTAAAAAAAAAAAAAAAAAAAATGGAGTAAGCCGGCCAGAAAATAGCCGGTTTACTCGGGTACCTAAGCCGGCCATTTTCTGGCCGGCTTGGGTATTTTTCGATAATTGATCCGATTATGGGCATAATTAATAATTTGTATTAAACTTTGGATATTAATAAAAATGTCGGCAGAATCTCGTGACTCCAATAAAACAGCAAAAATTTAAAAATAATAATAATAAAATATACGTACACATATGAAAGAAACTTGAGCAATTTATGCATCTGTGTTCTGAAACCCTAGCCCTAGGATTTGTCAGTACTGCCTTCCGATGAGGGAACACATCGGCATGGGGCCCATTTGTGCAAGGAATATAAACTGAAAGTTGGATATACGAGAAAATATATGAAAATGAGATTATGAGACTATACTGCACTTACTGGCATATATACTGCAAATGTGGGGCCCGTGTCTAGTCGTTTCCATATCATGTCATGTCATGTTGGGGCACTCACTGACGTGAATACCACATCTATATCACAGAGAGAAACCGATAATCAGAAAAGCAGTGAGAGAAGGGAAAGGAATCTCATGTCCTGAATCGAATCACAGTCTAAATTAGATGCATAAAGCAAAGAGAGCCCGGGCTTCAAGGAGCCCCTTAGTGCTTCTCCTTTCTTGCGTCTATATCCAAGAGAGAGAGAGAAGAATTGCTGGGGCTTGTCTGAGTTGTCTGTGGTTACTTCATGGAAGGGCTTTTTACTGAGAAAAGGAAATTTTAAATGCGAGTAGCATGAGATTTTCAATATTAGCTGTTTTGAAAGGAACAAAAATGGAGGCTTTGAGTGGGGTTTTATTTACAGCCAGGTAACAAAATTAAGTAACATGCATGATAGATGGTGTTGTATCCTGGTTTAATTAGAGTGGATTTTTATATATCAAGGAATAAATTAGAAAAAAAAAGAGGATATGTTGAACACTCAATCGGATGAAGATTTAATAATTTCATACATTTTTTGTTCTGGACTAATATTCCTTCCTTCGCATTAGTGGATAAAGTTTTATGTAAGGCGATTCTACCTTAGTACAACTTAATTATGCCTTAAACATAATTAAATCATAGCCTTTTTTTTTTGTTAGTTCTTACATAATAATTTTAGGTCATAAAAGTAACCGTGTAATTAATTTGAGGAACTGTTGATTTCGCCTAGGTGATTTAGACAATAAACTAGAGACTGAAAAATGCAAAATTTGTCTTACAACAAATATAGAGGGTGGCATAGTAATTATATGGATGGAAAATTTACAGCATGGTGATTTTAACAGAATTGTCAAAATCAAATAATTCAAATCATTTAAAACTTCGCAGTCTAATGCATCGATCGGGACCACTAAATTTTAATCAACAACAATAATCAAGCCTTTAGTCCTTGTTAGGTTTCAAGAAGAGGAGGCCAGAAACAAGAGACAAAATTTTATGTGGAAACTTAATTACTATTACTCGACTTCATTATTACATAGAGTACAAATGACATAATTTATAGCAACATAAATTTTTAAAAAGAGAATCTTATAAATAACACGTTCTAAAATACCCTATACTAAAATACTAAATTCTTCCTCCTTAATATAGTCTGCCAAATATAACCTACTATTCTGACATTCTGCTCAATCAAGCCTGATGTAAATATATGATGAGATGAGATGAATACACAACAAGTCTCAAACAATTTGAAATAGGCTAGAAATGAAACCCACTCATAATCATAAAGTCAGATAGATAATAATAAAAATAATAATAATATAATAGTATAATAACTATATTATGTCTAAATTATAGATTGTAGGAATCAAAGTTCTAAGTTCTACATTCTTGACTTCGAATTACTAGTTTTATAACCTAAGACCTATAATAATACTCCTAAACAATCCTTAAACAATATTTCTTAAATTATGATTCTAGTCCGTATAGTTGCATGATAACCACTAAATTTTAATAAGACGGTCAAAATTACACAACTAAATGACAGCTGAAATGGTCTCTTCCTCGGATAATGAAGTTTAATTAGAAACGCGTGGATGATGAAATCAAGCCTGATTGCATTTGAATAATCCACATAAATATTATACATATAGGTGCATGATAACCCACATTTAAAATTTCTAGGGACATCATGATGTGCAAAAGCAAACAAACAAAATATAGATGTGTGACGAGAGAATAATCTTGGGCTCATAGAGCGATACATAGGGGGGACATTCGCTTTACACCAATTCCAATGCACATTTTTGTATGTTCTGAGAAATCCTTTTAACGATTGATCGTAATCATATCACTTTGAACGACCCGACCCCCAATTAATTGATGCTTTAGACTAGAATTCTAGAAAGCTTAATAAGCAAGGAAGGTTAGCAATAGCAAGCCACCTGATTCGTCTCTAGAATCTTGATTTATTTGGGTTTAGGATTTATCTAGTTCTAGAGTTACTTTTATTCAGTCTATATGTGGAAGGTGAATACATTCTTTACTTGGTTTAATATAGAATATTAATATTTGATACCTTAAACAAAGAGAGTTTGAAAGTTATGCAAATTAGCCGTAGAGTGAGACTCAGGTAATATCATCATATCGGCCTGTTTTATTGGTCGATTTATTTTTTGTTTCAAAGTTTAACAATCAATCCAAATTGTTTAATTTGATCTTTAAATATTTTACTTGAAGATCAAATTTTATATATTTAGAATTTTTTTAGCTAACTTGTTTGATAGGTGGAAAATCACTATTTTCATATAATCCATAATTTTTAGATTAAATTGTTTTTTTTACCTAAGAAAATAATTCAAAAGGTGAGAAGATCGTATTTTGAATTGACTATGTACATTTTCATAGTAGAACCAATATGTAATATACATATTACCATAATCTCATCTTAGTTGTATATACTACAAATTAGTAAGTCGTCAGTAGATTAGGTGATTAATGTCTGTTCTAATTTTGGGGAAAAGGTGCGATTTATATGTCAATTTTATTCTAAAAAAGTTGCTATTCTCAGAGTGGGACACTGATCCTAGTCACCCGAGGGGGAATATATTGGGATTCGTTTTGGTAGATCATAAGATAGAGATTTGTCACCAGTACATTAGACTATAATCATTGCACTTTAATATACTAATAAAGAACTTCTTGGGAAACAATAATCAGCAGAATTATATATAGACTAATTAAAGCATTTTGATCCATTGTTGATGTATATTGTATACAGATTGATTCTTTTGAGATTTCAACGAGCTATCGGTTGTACTCCTGTAGATTTGCTAAGTATTTTAATTTACCAATAGGTTTGATATTCTATGATGTAAGCTAGAATATGATATATACATTCTTTTCTCTACAGAGTCATGAATTGCAGAAATCTGCAAGTAAAGAACAGATGCTTCAGAGTTATTTCTTCAGAGTAATGATATATACATTCTTTTATCTACAAAGACATGAATTGTTGAAATCTGCAAATAAAGAACAGATGCTTCAGAGTTATTTCTGCAGGAAAAAAATTATATACCGTAATTGATAATTAAAACTGTGGTATTTTATTAAAACCTTAGCTATTTAATACTTGAAGCGCATTGATTATACAGCTACTGCATGCGCGCTGATAACAACCATATATATATATATACTAGTACCTGGAAATAGTGTAGTTGGGATTTAGGTAGGTTTAGGGTTTGTGTTAGCAAAATAGATTACTTATATATTGGAATAGTGTAAGTTGCATAAAATTTGTCGTGTTTGTGTTAGCCGTAGGGTGATCTTAAATTTAAGAGTGGTAGATCAAATTAACTTGAGTGCCTGGAAATTGGGTTCAGTGTGCAACCAAGAAATTGAATTCAAATGATTGAGTGCAAATGTGCAACCCCAAGGATCAATGTGCAAATAAGAAAAAAAAATAAAAATATTTGTTGTTTCTAATGCGCAACCAAAAAAGGATAGATCCGACGTGGGAAATTTACGACGAAGCATTATACAATTTAGATTATATATATTTGATTTCTTTACAAGTTGGAAACACCAGATATGTCAATTTAGATTATATTAATTGAAAGATCAAATATACCTGCTTATTGTAAGATCATATCTATCAATTTAGATCCACAAGTTCAGAATTATATCAATTTAGATTATATTTGATTTTCTTGACCACGTATATATCTGAAGAGGAATAAGAAAAAAAATAAATGTCCTTATTATATAATATGTACTTTTGCTATTCTCCTTATTTCCAATTTTCTCTTAGCACGTAGATATCTAAAGAGAAAAAAAGAACAAAAAAATCGCTAAAAGGCCGAGTCTATTTAATTTTAATTGTAATATAACATGTGGCAGTACGTATGGTAAGTACGTCTCTAACTAAATTTAAACTTTTACACGTATAAAAAATGTATTTAATCAGAAAAAGTCAGATTATTTGATTGAAGGGCTGATATTCAATTTGAAATTTAATCTTTTAATCATAGCTGTTGACAGATCAGGACATCTACATGCTTAATGTAAGAATGGATATATATATAGAGAGATCGAGAGAGTGGCTAATATCAAAACGTTTGTACCAAGGCCCTCGTGCAACCAAGTCGTTTTCGGATTTTCAAAGTCCAAACAGTCAATCCAAACTGTTTCTCTCATTGAACTTTAATATACCAATTGACCTTTTATTTATAATTTGAATTTAGAACCAATATATTTTAATATCATTCATGGATATCATTGAATAATTACTCTTTTCATTAATTAATTTTTTTTTATGAAAATGTCATTTTGTATGATAGTTTTTTTATTCTTTTATAATATGTCCCGTTGCGATACACAAGCACAATACTAGTAAAATATTATTACTGTTTAGTTTTATTGTTATATAAATCAATAATTAGTTGATAAAATTAACATATAAAATTATGTACATTAGTATATTTTAATAAGTTCTTATTGTTAATAAAATAAATTCGAAATGTTATAATTGTCACATGTGGATAGATTAAATAATATAGATCATTAGGTATGGTAGAATTATGCTGAGTTGTAGGCTTGTAGCTAAAAACATATATTTAATCAGTTCTATAAGAAATAGATCCAAAACAGGACAAATTTCAAGTTGGGCTCCATTAGCCCACTTCTTCTGCTTTTATTTTTGTCGGTTTTTTTTAATAAATTCCAAGCAACTCACTGAAGTTAATACCTTTCAGGTTTCTGCTGACATTAGTGTTTACAATCAACGATAAATTTGTTGCTTTTTACATCAACGCCATAAAACATACTGCATTTTTGGACCCTTCTTTCTTCTTGGCTTCGCTAATACCATTGTTAAGTTAAATGAAGTGCAGTAAAGCTTAATTTGTGGTCAAACTCAACATTTGAAAGATAACATGTACCACGTCGGTGGAGAGAGAAAAGGTCTAGATGCCCTTGATTGAAGGAAAGTGATGCTTATTCACTTTCCCCTTCCTCTTGTATGATCTGATCTGGGTACTCATTTCTCTGTTTTTTTTCCTATTATTTTTTTAGCTGTGGGCCTATGCAACTGAGGGAAGCAGGTATGGCTCCACTTAACACTAAAGCAGCTAGGAAGTACCAATTAGCAACTTCTATTATTCAATTGCGGCTTTTTATTAAACAATAATTAAAAGTATAGACCATCATCATCCACAAAAGGACAATTTTGATCAGTTATTTTGCCAGATCAAAAGCAAACCCCTTCATTAATTTCTCTCTCCTCATCATTCTAATATATATACCATAATACCACCCCAACAAGCACAGCCACAAGCACTAGCAAAGTATTATTTTCATACACAACCAACTCTTTCCTCTCTTAAACTACTCTAGCTATTTTAAAACATGATCCAAGAAGTAATGTCTGGTTTCATGGAAGAGCCCAAAACCCCCTCCGCTCAAGCAATGAACTCCTCATCTCCTCTCTCAAACCCCTCCTCCCCTTCTCTCTCCAACCATCCTGCCCCTCAAGAGCCGCTGCGTTGCCCGCGGTGCGACTCGACGAACACCAAATTCTGTTACTACAACAATTACAACCTTACTCAGCCACGCCACTTCTGCAAGACCTGTCGCCGCTACTGGACCAAAGGCGGTGCTCTTCGTAACGTGCCAATTGGAGGAGGGTGTCGGAAGGCCAAAGTTGTACCCACCATATGTACCAAATCGACCGGTATGAAGACCAAGTCTGGTATTGGGGCACATGAACTCACACAGGGTCCGATTTCATGGGCCGCACCCCATACTGCACAACTGGTGGCTCTTTTACGGGCAACTAATTGCATGCAAAACCCTAATCCTAGTTTGGGTCTAAACATGACGACGTCGCCTAATGTACCAAGCTTGCTCAATGGGTTAGATAATTTGTATGGCCATGGACATCAGTTTTCTTACCCCATGCAACAAAGATATCAAAATAGCATGCTACAAGGTGAGCAGATACCTGTTCCTGGTACGCAAGAGATGTACCAAAGATTCAAAACAAACCTTTTTAATGATCAGTTGCAATCTGTGGTTGGAAATGTTGGGGGTTTTGGTTCTTCTAATACAAGTATGGCGATGGCCACGGGAATGGCAACAAATCATGGTGTGAGTGTAGCAAGTTCTCTCATGGAACCTGCACCTTTAAATGCTAGTGAATTAGCTTATGATTTCCAGGTTATTAATGGTGTTTTTCCTTGAAGAAGGCTACTCTTTTTTCTTGAGTGTTATGTTTTGATATATGTGGCATTACTTCTTAGCCATTGGCATGGCTTTGCATTGTATGATGTTCTCTTAGGTTGGAAATGTTATTAAGGCGGTGTTTGTTTAGTTGATATATTAATAGTTATAGACTTCTAAATTAATTTTCTTTTGGTTTTCTTTAATGGTTCTTTTCATTTGCCAATTAACTGGAGTTACACTGACTTTCACTGAATGGTCTTTTAAGCCACGGACCCATAGAAAACTTTCATAAATTTTAAAATGCAAAATTATTGAGTAATTTCTCACTGCTAATTCTGTTTTTCTTCAATAGTATATGGTGAAGTTCTTTCTTTCTTTCTTTCTTTTGAAAAAAAAGGATAAGAACTTCCATGCATAAGATGCCACGATAGTATAGAGAAGAAATGAATCGTACGGAGATTCTTCCCTGTGGTCTGACGTGTGTGAAAGTAAATATGCGTAGAGTGGAAGGGATTGAAGCAATGTTAATTAATAAAATTAAGCTGAAAATAGAAAATGTCAGACCCAAAAAAAGAAAAGATATCAGATATGAATGACCAGATTATTCGATTCTCATGTGTTCAAATATAGAGGTTGCAGCTTTAATAGTTTAATACATAGGTAAAGTAACAAGTGAATATAAAATATTAGGTTCATTTTAGCAACTTTATGTCATATACCCAGAAGGTCATGACTAGAAATTTAATTTTAAACAACTACTTCTAATTTTAAATTCAAGATTCGAATTCTAACAATAAATCTGATCACTACACAGTTCTTTTGGATATTAAATAAACTTATGGTTATGTCATGCGCCTCTTTGTCCATCTTGTGTCCTTGATGACTAATGATCTCCTCGCAAGTATGAAGGTTATTTACGTGTCTCATATTTGAATTCATGGAGATTGAGTGATGAAATTTCATCTGGGTCAATTAAATAATTTAAATTTCTATTGTTATGGCTAAGACACCTTATTTAACTTATTGAGCACATTATCATTAGAGGGAGGCTATGGTACTATGCATAGTGTAAATTGGTATGTACTACAGATTAAATATTTTTGTTTTCAAAGCTCATGTAGTCAATATGCATAGCGTAAACTGGTCTGTACTACAGATTACATATTTTTTTTTTCAAAGCTCATGTAGTCAATCTGAACCGTTCAATAAGTTTCATATGAAAATGTACTTGCAAACTATATTTTATATTTTTAAATTTTCTTAATAACTTTTTAGGAGTCTCCAATTATATATATAAAAAAGTAAGTATTAAAAAAAACAAGGCTACTAGCTAGGTCTGTTTCAATTGATTGAAACATGTAAATTACAAATTAAAAACATGTTCTCAGACTAATATCAGGGTCTGAGTCTAAATGTTCTCATAGTAGACTATCGACTACCTAATATAAAACCAACACAGTTCATCCAAAAGCTAACACAAAATATTAATAGTTCACCGGCTTCCATACAAGTAAGTATTTAAAAAAAAAAATTAATCTACAAATACATTTTCATACGAAGATCTTGTTGAACAGTTCAAATCCATTGTTTAAACTTTTGAAAGAAATATATTGATGATCCATAATACGAATCAATATGCACTGTGTATAGTTAGTACCATATATAACCCCACTCTTATCATCACCTATCTCGATCGTCCGCTAAAAAGGTTCAGTCTCTATCTTGAATTCGGAATTCTTAATATTCTACTATAGGTGCTCTTCCTCTTCACCAGCCTGTTTTTTCTTTTTCCCTTTTACTGCTCTCCATTGCCAAGTTGAATTCGATATCTTCTTCCATTGATGCCCATTTTTTATAATCATTAATAGCATCCAATTTACTTCCTAGACTTGTGCTCCATGCTTCTTTTGAACAATTTATAGCCATAACTTTGAGTTTAAACTGATTTTGAACTCAAATGGAGTGCTCTCGATTTCAATTATAGGATTTATGTTGGTTTCAGAAAAGAAGGTTGTAAGTTGTCCTTGTTAATAAAAATTTGTCACAGAGTTATATCCAATCTTAGAGTGTATATGACCAAAATAAGGTTGTGTCCCTATGGACATGATAGAACTAACTGCGGAGATGGAAATTTGGGGCAACTGCCGGAAGAATGAGTGTACTGGTTTTTGCTAATAAGCATTTAATGCATATATAAGCTCCCAATATGTGATACTTCTAAATTTTAATGTACATTTATGATCATACATGTTTTGTGGGGCTGAGTTCATAGAAAAAAGGTCAAGGGTACAAACTGTATATGATGAGAATGAGACTTTTAGAGGCTGGCTCCTGTACCGGTATTCTAGTACTTTTGTAGTCGGCATGTAATTGACTGTATTATCAATGAAGCGGGCGCGTGTGTGCTGAGATCATTTGATTATCCATGAGTTTAACGGGGATGGGGCTTAGAAGTTGATAGCTGACATATTGTATTAACTGCTAGTTTCATGATTAATGAAAAAGACATTTATTTAAAATTCCAGTATCGTCAATCACTAAATTCATTATTTTCTTGCTCTCATAAATATATTTTTGACAGTCTCTTTGCATTACAGGCTTTAGGAAGACAAAATTGTTGTTTAATGGGCTGGTACGGGGACAGTCCACTGGGCCGAACTCGCTTTTTATTATTCTTTCATTTTTCTTTTCTTGTCGGCAGTCTAATCTTAATCTCATGACAATTGTCAGTGCAGAATGCACACACGATTCGTAGAGTCCGCGTCCTCTGGAGTAACTCAAATTTGGAGTTTAAACTCGGACTAATCCGGCCCGAGAGAGAATACATGTGTTCCTCTAATCGTTATAAAGCACATCGGAGATCGGATGGTCTGTATTTAAACACAAAATTTGAGGTACCTTAGATGATAATAATTTTTCTTTCCCATTAATGGCTTCTGGCTTCTGGTCTCGTGCAATTTGCAACGCTCTCAGAGAAAGTCTTTTAACTGCACTTTCCCAAAACAAGAAACGGTACTCATAAACCCTCGCGAAAACAAATAATGGATTTGAAGGAATCGATCGGCAACCAGACGGCCTTCTCGCTGCGCCTGGCTCAACACATCAGCTCTAGCGTCGCCAGTGGTTCCAACCTTGTCTTCTCCCCCCTCTCTCTCCATGTGGCTCTCAGCCTCGTTGCTGCGGGGGCGAAGGGCCCCACGCTCGATCAGCTCGTCTCCTTTCTCGGGTCGGGTTCATCCTCGTCGGATCTGGTCAAGCTGTCGTCTCAGATCGTGGAGCTTGTGTTGAAGGACGGGTCGGGTTCGGGTGGACCCCGTCTGGCATTCGCTAACGGAGTCTGGTTCGATCAGTCTCTGACTCTGAAGGAAGATTTTAAGAAGACGGTCACTGTTGCGTATAAGGCTGAGACCAAATCTCTTGATTTCCAGAACAAGGTAACCTTCATCTATTATGTACTAGCTGAAAATAAATTGTGCACAGTAGAGCAGAATTCAGCTAATGATCCAAGTATCCGATCATCTGAATTAAATGCGTAATAGAAGGAACTTGTCGCTGCCATTAAAATAAAGGTAACATACTCTGGATTATATTCCAATTAAAACCGGGTTGGTGACCTTTTTTGCTCCTTTTAGGAAAACCTTAGTTGTCAGCTGAACTAATTTAACTTTATTTCAGAGAGAATACATGCACACAAAAATTTGCTATGTTGTGGAAGTAGATATTAAGGGAGATCTTCATTCCAAATTTAGGTGTTACTGATTATATTTTGATATTTATTTTTGCATTTTCATGGGTTTTATCTCAAGGCATCAGAAGCCGCTTCTGAAGTAAACACATGGGCCGAGAGTGCAACAGCGGGGCTCATAAAAAACCTCCTTGAACCTGGTTCAGTCGACCAAGACACCCGGCTCATCCTGAGCAATGCCCTCTACTTCAAGGGTGCATGGTCTGAGAAATTTGATCCGGCAGAAACCAAAGAAGCCGAGTTCCACCTACTCAATGGGACCACAGTTCAGGCGCCCTTTCTCTCAAGTACCAAAAAGCAATTCATCTCTTCATACGACGATTTCTCAGTACTCAAATTACTGTACCACCAAGGAGATGATAAGAGGCAGTTTTCAATGTATGTTTTCTTACCTAAATCAAAAGATGGTATTTGGAGCTTAACTGAGAAAATCGGTTCTGGAACCCATTTTCTGGATCAACACATACCCCATAACAAGGTCAAGCTTGACAAGTTCAAGTTACCGAAATTCAAGATCTCTTTCGGGTTTGAAAGTTCAAAGGTCTTAAAAGGGTTGGGGTTAGAGTTGCCATTTTCTGGATCGGGGGATCTGACAGAGATGGTTGATTCATCAGTAGGTAAGGATCTGCGTATAGATTCAGTTTTTCACAAGGCATTTGTGGAGGTCAATGAAGAAGGGACTGAGGCAGCTGCGGCAAGTGCTGCTGTTGTGCAACTGAGGGGGTTGTTTTTTGGGGGGCCCACCGAGTTCGTTGCTGATCACCCATTTGTGTTCGTCATAAGAGAAGATATGACTGGAGTTGTTCTGTTTGTGGGCCATGTGCTTAATCCATTGTTAGAGTGAGAAATTGAAGAGTCTGTGCATTTCTTTTCTTTTGATGGTTTGTAAGATAAAATAAACAAATTATGGTTGTTTCTTAGCTTAAATTATTGTGTCTTGAGATTATTGAAATGGTTAACTCTTTAGATGTGCTTGTGTTTATTAAATTTCTAAATGTAGCAGTTTTAAATCTTTGTATGTGTCTTTCATACAACTAGAGTAAGAAAAAATACAATAAGAAGAAGATTAAAAGACAACCAGTAGAACATGAAAGATAAGTAGTAGAAGATGAAGTGTCACTAGAAGAACACGAAAGACACTAGAACAAGATAAAAGACAGCTAGAAGAAAATGAAATACATTCAGTAGTAGATTAAAGACAACCAGCAAAATGTGAAAGACAATAAATAGAACGTGAAAGACAGTACAAGGTGAAAGACAACTAGATGAAAATGAAAAACGACTAGAAGAAGATGAAATGCAACTAGAAGAAGATGAAATGCAACTAGAAGAAGATGAAATACAACTAGAAGAATATAGAAAACAACTAATAGTAGATGAAAAACAACTAGTAGAATAAGAATAACAACTAGAAGAAGATGAAATACAACAGGTAGAATATGAAAGAGAATCGGAACAAGACAAAAGACTACTTGAATAAGATGAAATACTACTAGAGGTAGAAGAAATACAACTAGAAGAAGATAAAAGACAACCAGTAGAATATGAAAGGAAACCAATAGAATAGAAAGACAACAAGTAGAATAAAACACAATAAGTAGAAGATGAGAAACAACCAGAAGAAAACGAAAGACAACCAGTAGAACATGAAAGACAATATGTACAAGATGAAATACAACAAGAAGAACAAGAAAAAGATAAAATACAACCAGTAGTTGACGAAAGACAACCCGTAAAACATGAAAGACAACAAGAAGAAGATGAAAGACTACTATAAGAAGATGAAATGCAATTAGAAGTAAAAAGAAATACAACAAGAAGAAGATGAAAGACAACTAAAAAAACATGAAAGACAGCTAGTAGAATATGAAAGACAACTAGTAGAGTATTAAAGACAACTATAAGATAATGAAAGACAACCAGTACAAAATGAAACACAACTAGAAAAAGATGATAAACAACCAACAGAACAAGAAAGACAAACATACAAGACGAAGACAACTAGAAGAAGATGAAATACAAATAGTAACAGATGAAAGACTCAGTAGAACATGAAATATAGCAAGTATAGATTAAAGACAACTAGAATAAGATGAAAAAAAACTTGTAGAAGATGAAATACATCAAATGTTACATGAAAGACAACTAGTAGAAAGTGAAAAAAATCCAGTAAAACATAAAAGACAATCAGTACAGGATGAAAGACAACTATAAGAAGATGAAAAACAACTAGTAGAAGATGAAATACAACTTGAAGAAGATGAAATAGAACCAGTACTAGATGAAAGACAATCGGTAGGACATGAAAAACCAGTAGGACATGAAAAACAACCAGTAGAAAATGAAACAAAATCTATTACAAGATGAAAAATAACTAGTAGAAGATGAAAAACAACTAGTAGAATGTGAATAACAACTAGAAGAACTTGAAAGACAACAATAGTAGATCAAAGACAACAAGTAAAATAAGAAACAAAACCAGTAAAAGATAAAAGACAATTAGAAGAAGATGGAAAACAACACTTAGAAGATGAAAGACAACTTGAAGAAGATGAAAGACAACTAGCAGAATAAGGAGGACAACCAGTACAAAATGAAATACAACTCGAAGATAATGAAATTGATCCGAGTCAAAATAATGATGAATTACGTAGGATTTTGGCTTAGGTTTTGCATATTTTCTCACACTTATGTTTAATTTATTAGAGAAAAATGCTATTGTCACCCTTCTTTATGTTTTATTACAGAAAACAGGTTTTGGGACTATTTTACACCAAATGGAGCAAGAATATGGTTAATCGGATTAGCGACGCTCATCGACTAAGTCTCTGTTACGGTCCGTATTGCCTAATACGGACCTAGCTGAATTCGGACCAGAAGATAAAGTGATACGCATTAAACCCTTCAGCGATAAGGTCTCAATACGGACTGTATCACCTGATATGGACTGTAACCAAGGCGCCTCTTGGGGGAATAACTGCCGACAGCTGTATCCAGATTAGTTTCTTAGCCTCCAATCAACTCCAGACGTCCCTCCACTCCTATATAAGGTCCCTGGGCAGAAGAAGAAGTTATCTTTGTAATTAGGGTTAGATTTGATTAAAGTGAGAAGAGAGGAGTGATTGTAACCATGTCATTCCGCGGCTAAGTTCATTTTCTTAGGGGCTAAGCAGTAAACCTTGTTACTCTTGATTTTTGATATATATATTTTCTGTTGATTATGATTTATTGTTGTTTAATCGAAATACTTTTGTGATTTATTATCTCTTCATCTAACTTCGATGATCTAGTTTAATCCGTTAGGGTAGTGACAGTACTTTAATGGTAAGAGAAACTATGTTGCACGAATTAGCCTCGTTGAGATCTATTAGGTTTATGTGAAGAAAACCTTAGCGTGGAAACCATAAACCAGAACAACAAAACACGAACCAAGTTCTATCATTTGCGTAAGGTAAATCGCAGTGATCTGTGTAGTAACTTGTGTATTTAAGAGATCAGTCATTTGCGTAAGATAACTCGCAGTGTCCTATATAGAATCTCGATGAAATATCTGTCATTCTTGCGTAAAATAATTCGTAGTGACCTATGTGGTGTCTTTCATAAAATAACAACAGGAAATCAGACCCGACAGAAATATGTTATCAAAGCAGATTGAGTAGCAATGGTGTGCCGAAACCCTAGGAATTCTCATCTCTATCTTTATTTTAATTACTTTTAATTGCCATTGATCACAACAACAACTCTCAATTTTCAGATTTCGTCTAGCATTTCGAAAGATTGTGATTCAATCGCTCAAGACTCTGAACCAATATTTCCTGTGGATCGACCTTGAATATACTACTCGATAGGATTGTGCGCTTGCAGTCCGAACTGATAGCATTTCTGAGTTTATAAATATTAAAAGAAACATCGCTCTCTTTTGAGTGATCAGAAATACAGCTAGAGTAAAAAAAAATACAACTAGAAGAAGATGAAATACAACCAGTAGAATATGAATGACAACAAGTAGAAGATGAAAGACAACTAGAAGAACATGAAAGACAACTAGTTGAACATGAAAGACAATAATTACAAGATGAAAGACAGCTAGAAGAAGATGAAATATAACCAGTAGTAGATGAAAGACGTCCACTAAAATGTGAAAGAGTAGAAGTTGAAACACAACCAGTTGAAGATGAAAGACAACTAGACAAAGATGAAAGACAACCAATTTAACAAGAAAGACAACTAGTACAAGATAAAAGACAACCAGTTTAACGTGAAAGATAACCAGTAGAACTTGCAAGAAGAAGATGAAATACTACTAGAAGTAGAAGAAATACAACTATAAGAAGATGAGACAACTAGTAGAACATGAAAAAAAACCAGTAGAATATGAAAAACAACTAGAAGAAGAGGAAAAACAATTAGAAGATAACGAAAGACAACAAGTAGTATATGACAGTAAACCAGTAGTAGATGAAAGACAACAGTAATACATGAAAGATTAACCAGTAGAACATGAAAGACAACCAGTGCAAGATGAAAGACAACTAGAAGAAGATGAAATACAACCAGTAGTAGATGAAAGACAACCAGTAGAACGTGAAAGATAACCAGTAGTACATTAAAGTCTACCAGTAGACATGAAAGACAACTCGAAGAAGTTGAAAACAACTTGTAGGAGATGAAATACATCCAGTAATACATGAAAGACAACCAGAAGAAGATGAAACATAACTAGTAGCAGATGGAAGACAACTAGTACAAGATGAAAGACTACTAGATGAATGTAAAATATTATTAGAGGTAGAAGAATAAGAAGGACAAACAGTAGAACATGAAAGACCACCAGTAGAACGAGAAAGACAACCAGTACAAGATGAAAGACAACAAGAAGCAGATGGAAAACGACTACTAGAAGAATACGAAAGACAACTAGTAGAAGATGAAAGACAGCAAGTAGGACATGAAAAACAACAAGTACAAAATGAAAAACAACGAGTAGAACATGAATTGACAACCGGTAGAATATGAAAGACAACTAAAAGAAGATGAAAAACAACCAGAATATAATGAAAGACAACATGTAGTACAAGAAAGACAACTACTAGTAGAAC
Source organism: Carex parvula (assembly GCA_025461045.1). Classification (NCBI taxonomy): domain Eukaryota; kingdom Viridiplantae; phylum Streptophyta; class Magnoliopsida; order Poales; family Cyperaceae; genus Carex; species Carex parvula. Next base: position 22,824 of record JAJGRW010000895.1, on the reverse strand, counting down.
ATGAAAGACAATCAATGCAAGATTAAAAGACAACTAGAAGAAGATGAAAAACAACTAGTAGAATATGAATGACAACTAGAAGAAAATGAGACAACAAGTAGAACATGAAAGACAACACGTACAATATGAAAGACAACGAGTAGAACATGAATGACAACCGGTAGAATATGAAAGATAACTTGAAGAAGGTGAAAAACAACCATAATATAATGAAAGACAACCTGTAGTACATGAAAGACAACCAGTAGAACGCAAAAGACAACTAGTAGAACATGAAAGATAACCAGTGCAAGATGAAAGACAACTAGAAGAAGATGAAATACAACCAGTAGACAACTAGTAGAACGTGAAAAAATAACCAGTAGAACATGAAAGACTACCAGTACAACATGAAAGACAACTAGTAGGAGATGAAAAACAATAAGTAAAACGTGAAAGACAACCATTAGAATATAAAATACAACTAGAATAAGATGAAAACAACCAGAAGATAATGAAAGACAACCAGTATAATGTGAAAGACCATCAGTAGAACATGAAAGATAACAAGTAGAATGTGAAAGACAACCAGTAGACCGTGGAAGACAACCAGTACAAGATGAAAGACAACCAATACAAGATCAAAGACAACCAGTACAAGATGAAAGGCAACTAGAAGCAGATTAAAAACACTTAGTAGAAGAAGATAAACGACAACTAAAAGAAGATGAAATACAACTTGAAAAAGATGAAAAACAACTAGTAGTAGATGTAAGATAACCAATGCGACAAGAAAAACAACTAGTTGAATATCAATGACAACTACAAAAGGATGAAAGACAAGAAGTAAACATGAAAGACAAATGTACAAGATTAAAGACTACAAGAAGGAGATGAAATGCTACTAGAAGTAGAAGAAATACAACTAGAAGAAGATGAAAGACAACAAGTAGAACATGAAAAAAAACCAGTAGAAGATGAAAGACAACCAGTAGAATATGAAAGACAACTAGAAGAAGAGGAAAAACAAGTAGAAGATAACGAAAGACAACAAATAGTATATGACAGTAAACCAGTAGTAGATGAAAGACAACAGTAGTACATGAAAGATAACCAGTAGAACATGAAAGACAACCAGTGCAAGATGAAAAATAACTAGAAGAAGATGAAATACAACTAGTAGTAGATGAAGGTCAACCAGTAAAACATGGAAGATAACCAGTATTACATTAAAGTCTACCAGTAGACATGAAAGACAACTCGAAGAAGTTGGAAACCAACTTGTAGGAGATGAAATACATCCTGTAATACATGAAAGACAACCAGAAGAAGATGAAAAATAACTAGTAGCAGATGAAGATAACTAGTACAAGACGAAAGACTACTAGATGAATGTAAAATACAATTAGAGGTAGAAGAATAAGAAAGACAAACAGTAGAACGAGAAAGGCAACCAGTACAAGATGAAAGACAACAAGAAACAGATGGAAAACGACTACTAGAAGAATACAAAAGACAACTAGTAGAAGATGAAAGACAGCAAGTAGAACATGAAAAACAACAAGTACAAAATGAAAAACAACGAGTAAAACATGAATTGACAACCGATAGAATATGAAAGACAACTAGAAGAAGATAAAAAAACATTCAGAATATAATGAAAGACAACATGTAGTACAAGAAAGACAACTAGTAGAACGCGAAAGACAACTACTAGTAGAACATGAAAGACAATCAATGCAAGATTAAAGACAACTAGAAGAAGATGAGAAACAACTAGTAGAATATGAATGATAACCAGAAGAAGACAACAGTACAAGATGAAAGACAACGAGTAGAACAGGAATAACAACCGGTAGAATATGAAAGACAACTAGAAGAAGGTGAAAAACAACCGTAATATAAGAAAAGACAATCAGTAGAACATGAAATAAACCAGTAGAATGTGAAAGACAACCAGTAGAACTTGACAGACAACCAGTACAAGGTGAAAGACATCCAGTACAAGATGAAAGACAACCAGTACAAGATGAAAGGCAACTAGAAGTAGATTAAATACACTTAGTAGAAGAAGATAAAAGAAAACTACAAGAAAATGAAATATGATTTGAAATAGATGAAAAAAACAACTAGTAGTAAATGTAAGATAACTAATACAACTAGTAAAATTGAAAAACAACTAGTTGAATATCAATGACAACTAGAAAAACATGAAAGACAAGAAGTAAACATGAAAGACAAATATACAAGATTAAAGACTACAAGAAGAAGATCAAATGCTACTAGAAGTAGAAGAAATACAACTAGAATAAGATGAAAGACAACCAGTATAAGATGAAAGACAACCAGTAGAATATGAAAGATAACAAAAAGAAGATGAAAAACAACTAGAAGATAACGAAAGACAACAAGTAGTATATGACAGTAAACCAGTAGTAGATGAAAGACAACAGTAGTACGTGAAAGATAACGAGTAGAAATGAATGACAACCGGTATAATATGAGAGACAACTAGAATAAGATGAAAACAACCAGAATATAATGAAAGACAACATGTATTACAAGAAAGACAACTAGTAGAACATGAAAGACAATCAATACAAGATGAAAAACAACTAGTAGAAGATGAAAGACAACAAGTAGAACATGAAAGACAACAGTACAAGATGAAAGACAATGAGTAGAACAGGAATGACAACCGGTAGAATACGAAAGACAACTAGAAGAAGGTGAAAAACAACTGTAATATAAGGAAATACAATCAGTAGAACATGAAATAAACCAGTAGAATGAAAAAGACAACCAGTAGAACTTGACAGACAACCAGTGCAAGGTGAAAGACATCCAGTACAAGATGAAAGACAACCAGTACAAGATGAAAGGCAACTAGAAGTAGATTAAATACACTTTATAGAAGAAGATAAAAGAAAACTACAAGAAAATGAAATACGATTTGAAATAGATGAAAAACAACTAGTAGTAAATGTAAGATAACTAATACAACTAGTAAAATTGAAAAACAACTAGTTGAATATCAATGACAACTAGAAAAACATGAAAGACAAGAAGTAAACATGAAAGACAAATATACAAGATTAAAGACTACAAGAAGAAGATCAAATGCTACTAGAAGTAGAAGAAATACAACTAGAATAAGATGAAAGACAACCAGTATAAGATGAAAGACAACCAGTAGAATATGAAAGATAACAAAAAGAAGATGAAAAACAACTAGAAGATAATGAAAGACAACAAGTAGTATATGACAGTAAACCAGTAGTAGATGAAAGACAACAATAGTACGTGAAAGATAACGAGTAGAAATGAATGACAACCGATATAATATGAGAGACAACTAGAAGAAGATGAAAACAACCAGAATATAATGAAAGACAGCATGTATTACAAGAAAGACAACTAGTAGAACATGAAAGACAATCAATGCAAGATGAAAAACAACTAGTAGAATATGAAAGACAACAAGTAGAATATGAAAGACAACAAGTAGAACTTGAAAGACAACCTGTACAAGATGAAAAACAACGAGTAGAACATGAATGACAACCGGTAGAATATGAAAGACAACTAGAAAAAGGTGAAAACAACCATAATATAATGAAAGACAACATGCAGTACATGAAAGACTACCAGTAAAACGCGAAAGACAACTAGTAGAACATGAAAGACAATCAGTGCAAGATGAAAGACGACTAGGAACATGAAATACGACTAGGAACATGAAATTCAACCAGTAGCAAATGAAAGACAACTAGTAGAACGTGAAAGATAGCCAGTAGAACATGAAAGACTACCAGTATAACATGAAAGACAACTAGAAGACGATGAAAAACAACTAGTAGGTGGTGAAAGACAATAAGTGGAACGTGAAAGACAGCCATTAGAATATAAAAGACAACTAGAAGAAGATGAAACACAACCAGAAGAAAATGAAAGACAACAAGTAGTATATAAAAGACAACCAGTACAATTTGAAAGACTATCAGTAGAACATGAAAGACAACCAGTGAAATGTGAAAGACAACCAGTAGAACGTGAAAGACAACCAGTACAAGGTGAAAAACATCCAGTACAAGATGAAAGACAACCAGTACAAGGTGAAAGACATCCAGTACAAGATGAAAGACAACTAGAAGCAGATTAAAAACACTTAGTAGAAGATGATAAAAGACAACTAGAAGAAGATGAAATATAACTTGAAAAATAGGGAAAATAACTAGTAGTAGATGTAAGATAACCAATACAACAAGAAAAACTAGTAGAAGATGAAAAATAACTAGTTGAATATCAATGACAACTAGAAAAAGATGAAAGATAAGAAGTAAAAATGAAAGACAAATGTACAAGATTAAAGACTGCAAGAAAAGATGAAATGCTACTAGAAGTAGAAGAAATACAATTAGAAGAAGATGAAAGAAAACCAGTAGAAGATGAAACACAACCAGTAGAATATGAAAGACAACTAGAAGAAGATTAAAAACAACTAGAAGGTAATGAAAGACAACAAGTAGTATATGGACAGTAAACCAGTAGTAGATGAAAGACAACAGTAGTCGTGAAAGATAACCAGTAGAACATGAAAGACAACTAGTGCAAGATGAAAAACAACTAGAAGAAGATGAAATACAACCAGTAGTAGATGAAAGACAACCAGTAGAACGTGAAAGATAACCAGTAGTGCATTAAAGTCTACCAGTAGACATGAAAGACAACAAAAAAAAAAGTTGAGAACCAACTTGTTGGAGATGAAATACATCCAGTAATACATGAAAGATAACCAAAAGAAGATGAAAAAATAACTAGTAGCAGATGGAAGACAAGTAGTACAAGATGAAAGACTACTAGAATAAGGTGAAATACTACTAGAGGTAGAAGAATAAGAAAGACAAATGAACATGAAAGACAACTAGTAGAATGAAAAAGACAACCAGTACAAGATGAAAGACAATAAGAAACAGATTTAAAACATCTACTAGAAGAAGATGAAAGGCAACTAGTTGAAGATGAAAGATAGAGAACATGAAAGACAACAAGTACAGGATAAAAAATAATGAGTAGAACATAAATGACAACCGGTAGAATATGAAAGACAACTAAAAGAAGATGTAAAACAACTAGAATATAAAGACAACATGTAGTACAAGAAAGACAACCAGTAGAACGTGAAAGACAACTAGTAGAACATGAAAGACAATCAATGCAAGATTAAAGACAACTAGAAGAAGATGAAAAACAACTCGTAGAATATGAATGACAACTAGACGAAGATGAAAGACAGTACAAGATGAAAGACAACTAGTAGAACATGAATAACAACTGGTAGAATATGAAAGACAACTACAAGAAGGTGTAAAACAACCATAATATAATGAAAGAAGTACAAGGTGAAATACATCTACTACAAGATGAAAGACAATCAGTACAAGATGGCAACTAGAAGCAGATTAATAACACTTAGTAGAAGAAGATGAAAAACAACTAGTTGAATATCAATGAAAAACATGAAAGACAACTAGTAGTAGATGAAAAACAATACAACAAGAAAACCAACTAGTAGAATATCAATGATAACCAATACAATAAGAAAAACAACTGGTTGAATATCAATGACAGCTAAAAAAAGATGAAAGACA
>JAJGRW010000895.1:0-10450 GCA_025461045.1 Carex parvula | reverse complement strand
AGAAACCCGTAGAAGATGAAAGACAACCAGTAGAATAAGAAGACAACTATAAGATAACGAAGTCAACAAGTAGTACTGTAAACCAGTAGTAGATGAAAGACAACAGTAATACGTGAAAGATAACCAGTAAAATATGAAAGACAACTAGTACAAAATGAAATACAACTAGAAGCTGATGGAAAACGACTAGTAGAAGAAAATGAAAGACAACTAGTAGAAGATGAAAGACAACAAGTACAACATGAAAGATAACCAAGTATATGACAAAAAACTACTAGAAGAAGATGAAACACAACTAGTAGAACATGAAGGAAAATAAATAGAAGATGAAAAAAACAGAATATAATGAAAGACAACAAGCCGAACGCAAAAGACAACTAGTAGAACATGAATGTCAAACAGTACAAGATGTAAATCGACTAGTAGAAGATGAATGACAACCAGTATTAAATTAAAGAAAACAAAAAGAAGATGAAAAACAACTAGTAGAAAATGAAAAACAACAAGTAGAACATGAAAGACAACAATTACAAGATGAAAAACTCCCAGAAGAAGACGAAATACTACAAAGGTAGAAGAAATACCAAAAGAAAAAGATGAAAGACAACTAGAAGAAAATGAAAGAAAACATGTAGAACGCGAAATACAACTAGTAAAACATGAAAGACAATCAATATAAGATGAAATAACATTAGAAGAAGATGAAAAACAATAAGAAGAAGATGAAAAACAACTAGTAGAAGATTAAAGACAACCAGTAGAACATGAAAGACAACCAGAAGAAGATAAAAAACTAGTAGAAGATGGAAATAACTAATAGAATATGAATGACAACTTAGAAGGAGATGAAAGACATTAATTAGAACATGAAAGACAACTAGTACAAGTTGAAAAACTACTAGAAGAAGATGAAATATTACTAGAGGTAGAAGAAATACAACTAGAAGAAGATGAAAAAAAAAAGTAGAACATGAAAGACAACCAGTAGAATATGAAAGACAACCAAAAGAAGATAAAAAACAACCAGAAGATAATGAAAGACAACCAGTAGTATATTAAAGGTAACTAGTAGAATATGAAATATAACCAGTAGAACATGAAAGACATTCAATAGAACATGAAAGACAACTAGTAGAAGATGAAAACAACTAATAGAAGATGAAATACCACCAGTTGTAGATGAAAGACAAACTGTAGAACATGAAAGACAACAAGTACAAGATGAAAAAACAACCAGTACAAGATAAAAGACAACTAGAAAAAGATAAAAAATGACTAGTAGAAGTAGATGAAAGACAACTATGAGAAGATGAAAAATGACTAGTAGAAGTAGATGAAAGACAACTAGAAGAAGATTAAATAAAACTAGAAGAAGATGAAAAATAACTAGTAATAGATGAAAGATAACTAGTACAAGAAGAAAAACAACTAGTAGAATATGAATGACAACTAGAAAAAGATGAAAGACGACAAGTAGAACATGAAGGACAACAAGTATAAGATGAAAGACTCCCGGAAGAAGATGAAATACTACAAAGGTAGAAGAAATACAAGAAGAAGAACATGAAAGACAACTAGTAGAATATGAGAGAAAACCAGCAGATAATGAAAAATCTCCAGAAGAAAATGAAAGACAACCAGTAGAACGCGAAAGACAACTAGTAGAATATGAAAGACAACAAGTATAAAATGAAATACAACTATAAGAAGATGAAATGAACCAGTAGTAGATGAAAGAAAACCAGTTGAACGTGAAAGATAACAAGTAGAACATGAAGACTATTAGTAGAACATGAAATACAACTTGAAGAAGTTGAAAAACAACTAGTAGAAGATGAAATACAACCAGTAGTGGGTGAAAGACAACAAGCAGAAGATGAAAAACAACAAGTAGAAGATGAAAAACAACTAGTTGAATACTAATGACAACTAGAAGAAGATGGAAGACAAGAAGTAAACATGAAAGACAATCAGTTTAAGATGAAAGACTACTAAAAGAAGATGAAATAGTACTAGAGTTAGAAGAATAAGAAAGACAACCAATAGAACATGAATGACAACTAGTAGAATATCAAAGACAAACAAATAGAAGATGAAGAACCAACCAGAAGAAGATGAAATACAACCAATAGTAGATGAAAACCAAACAGTAGAATGTGAAAGACAACCTGTACAACATGAAAGACAACCAGTATAGGATGAAAGACAACTAAAAGAATATGAAATACTACTAGTAGAAGAAGAAACACAACTAGTAGTAGATGAAAGACAACCGATAGAGCATGAAAGACAACCAGTAGAACATGGAATACAACCAATACAAGATGAATATTAGAACAAGATGAAAACAACCAGAAGATAATGAAAGACAACCAGTAGAATGTGAAAGACAATAAGTAGAACGTGAAAGACAACTAGAAGAAGATGAAAAACAACCAGAAGATAATGAAGACAACAAGTAGTATATGAAAGAAAACAAGTAGAATGTCAAAGACATCCAGTAGTACATGAAAGACAACCAGTAGAACGCGAAAAACAACCAGTCTAACGCGAAAGACAACTAGTAGAACTTGAAAGACAACCAGTACAAGATGAAAGACAACTAGTACAAGATGAAAGACAACTAGAATCAGATGAAAAGCAACTCGTGGAAGAAGATGAAAGACAACTAGAAGAAGATGAAATACAGCTACAAGAAGATAAAAACAACTAGTAGTAGATGTAAGATAACCATTACAATAAGAAAAACAACTATTAAAAGATGAAAAACAACCAGTAGAATGTGAAAGACAACTAGTAGAATGTGAAAGACAACTAGTAGATAATGAAGACATCAATAGAACATGAAAGACAACAAGAAGAAAAAGAAATACTACTAGAAGAATATGAAAGACAACTAGAAGAACATGAAAGACAACTGGTAGAAGATGAAAGACAATAAGTAGAACATAAAAGACAACCAGTACAACTAGAAAAAATGAAATACTACCAGAGGAAGATGACAACTACTAGAGGTAGAAGAAATACAACTAGAAGAAGATGATACACAACTAGTAGAACATTAAAGATAACAAATAGAAGATGAAAAACAACCAGAAGAAAATGAAAGACAACCAGTCTAACGCGAAAGACAACTAGTAGAACTTGAAAGACAACCAGTACAAGATGAAAGACAACTGGAAGAAGATGAAATACAACCAGTAGTAGATTAAATACAACTTGTAGAACGGGAAAGAAAACCAGTAGAACATGAAAGACTACCAGCAGAACATGAAAGATAACTACAAGAAGTTGAACAGCATATAGTAAGAGATGAAATACAACAAATAGAAGATGAAAGACTACCAGTAGAACATGCAAGACAACCAGTAGAACATGAAAGACAACCAGTACAAGATGTATCACAATTAGAAGATGATGAAAATCGACTAGTAGAAGATGAATAACAACCAATATTACATTAAAGACAACAAGAAGAAGATGAAAAACAACTAGTAGAATATGAATGACAACTAGAAAGAGATGAAAGACAACAAGTAGAACTTGAAAGACAACTAGTACAAGATGAAGGGCCACTAGAAGAAGATGAAATACTACTAGAGGTAGAAGACATACAACTAGAAGAAGATGAAAGACAACCAGTAGAATGAAAAACAACCAATGGAAGATGAAAAACAACCAGAAGAAAATGATAGACAACCAGCAGAACGTGAAAGACAACTAGTAGAAAATGAAAGACAACAGTAAAAGATGAAAGACAACTAGAAAAAGATGAAATAAAACAAGTATTAGATGAAAGACAACCAGTAGAACATGAAAGACAACTAGTTCAAGATGAAAGACAACTAGAAGAAGACGAAAAACAACTAGTAGTAGATGAAAGATAACAAGTACAAGAAGAAAAACAACTAGTAGAAGATGAAAAACAACTAGTAGAAAATGAATGACAATTTAAAGAAGATTAAAGACAACAAAGTAGAACATGAAAGACAACAAGTACAAGATGAAAGACAACCAGTAGAACATGAAAGACAGCAGGTAGAATATGAAAGACAACTAGGAGAAGATGAATAACAACCAGAATATAATGAAAGACGACCAGTAGAACGCGAAAGACAACTAGTAGAACATGAAAGACAACCATTACAAGATGAAAGACAACTAGAAGAAGATTAAATACAGCTAGTAGTAGTAGATGAAAGACAACCAGTAGAACGTGAAAGATAATCAGTAGAACATGAAAGACAACTAGAAGAAGATGAAAAACAACTAGTAGGAGATGAAATACAACCAGTAATGGATGAAAGACAATGAGAAGAAGATGAAAAACTAGTAGAATATGAAAGACAACTAGTAGAACATGGACAACCAGAAGAATATGAAAAACAACTAGTAGAATATGAATGACAACTTAGAAGGAGATGACAGACTTCTAGAAGAAGATGAAATACTACTAGAGGTAGAAGAAATACAACTAGAAGAAGATGAAAGACAACCTGTAGAAAATGAAAAACAACCAGTAGAATATGAAAGACAACCAATAGAATATGAAAGACAACCAGCAGAAGATGAAAAACAACTTGATGTGAAAGACAACCAGTAGAACATTAAAGACATTCAATAGAACATGAAAGACTATTAGAAGAAGATGAAAAACAACTAGTAGAAGATGAAATACAACCAGTAGTAGATGTAAGACAAACTGTAGAACGTGAAAGACAACTAGTACAAGATGAAGACAACTAGAAGAAGATAAAAAATGATTAATAGAAGAAGATGAAAGACAACTAGAAGTTGATGAAATAAAACTAGAAGAATATGAAAAATTGAAGGAATTAGTGTCCTAGAAGCAAACATGTTTGTTGCTTTTGATATTGATTATAGAATGTTTGACTTGTTCAATTTGTTGCCTTGAGTTTGGTTACTTGATAGTTTATTCGAGGTTGCGGACCTGGATTGTAAAGTACTATCATTCATAAGTAATAAGCTCTAAATTATCCCTGATCATGGTAATTAGCACAGGAACTCTAATTACACTTGAGGTCAATGTGAGGATTAAAGGATGATCATGTTTCACAGATCATAGCGACCAGGACGTCAATTTAATCTCACAGATGCATATAAGGTTTATATGACATTGGATTGACCATACATGAACATTATGGTCTGAGACATTTGGTTTTCTTGCTTAAGTAATATATGACAGACAACCAGTAGTAGATGAAAGACCACCAGTAGTACGTGAAAGATAACCAGTAGAACATGAAAGACAACTAGAAGAAGATGAAAAATAACTAGTAGAAGATGAAAGACAACTAGCATTACATCAAAGACAACCAATAGAATGTGAAAGACAACCAGTAGAACGAGAAAGACAACCAGTAAAAGATGAAAGACAAATTAGAAGCAGATGGAAAACGACTAGTAGTAGAAGATGAAAGACAACTAGTAGAACATGAAAAACAACAAATAGAACATGAAATACAACCAGTACTAGATGAAAAACTATCAGAAGACATATGAAATACTACTAGAGGTAGAAGAAAATGATAGACAACTAGTAAAACATGAAAGAAAACCAATAGAAGATGAAAACAACCAGAAGAAAATGAAAGACAACCAGAGAACGCGAAAGACAACTAGTAGAACTTGAAAGACAACTAGTACAAGATGAAAGACAACTAGAAGAAGATGAAATACAACCAGGAGTAGATTAAATACAACTTGTAGAACGTGAAATAAAACCAGTATAACATGAAAGACTATCAGTAGAACATGAAAGACAACTACAAGAAGATGAACAACAACTAGTAGGAATTGAAATACAACCAATTGAGGATGAAAGACTACCAGTAGAACGTGAAAGAAAACCAGTAGAACATAAAAGACAACCAGTACAAGATGTATGACAATTAGATGATAAAAATCAACTAGTAGAAGATGAATAAAAACCAATGTTACATTAAAGACAACAACAAAAAGATGAAAAACAACTAGTAGAATATGAATAACAATTATAAAGATATGACAGACAACAAGTAGAACTTTAAAGACAACCAGTATAAGATGAAGGGTTACTAGAAGAAGATGACATACTGCAAGAAGTAGAAGAAATACAACTAGAAGAAGATGAAAGACAAACCAGTACAACATGAAAGACAACCAGTAGAATATGAAAGACAACCAGAAGAAGATGAAAAGCAACCAGAAGAAAATGATAGACAACCAGCAGAACGTAAAAGACAACTAGTACATAAAAGACGACAGTAAAAGATGAAAGACAAATAGAAGAAGAAGATGAAATACAACCAATAGTAGTTGAAAGACAACCAGTAGAACGTGAAAGACAACTAGTAGAACATTAAAGACAACTAGGTCAAAATGAAAGACAACTAGAAGAAGACGAAAAACAACTAGTAGTAGATGAAAAATAACTAGTAGAACATAAAAGACAACTAGTATAAGATGAAAGATAACTAGAAGAAGATGAAAAACATCTAGTAGAAGATGAAATACAACTAGTGGTAAATGAAAAGACAACCAGTAGAATGTGAAAGACAACCAGTAGAACATGAAAGACAACCATTACAAGATGAAAGACAACTAGTAGAAGATCAAAAACAACTAAAAGAAGATGAAATACACCCGCTGTAGATGAAAGACAACCAGTAGAACATGAAAGACAACTAGTACAAGATGAAAGACTATTAGAAGAAGATGAAAGACAACTCGTAGAACATAAAAAATAACTAGTAGAATATAAAAGGCAACTAGTAGATAATGAAAGATAACTAGAAAAAAATGAAAGACAACTAGTAGAACATGAAAGATAACCAGTAGAATATGAAAGATAACCAGTAGAAGATGAAAAAGAACTATAAAAAAATGAAAGACAACCAGTAGAACGTGAAAGACAACAGTAGAACATGAAAGACAACTAGAACCATATGAAAAACAATTAGAAAAAGATGAAAGACAACCAATAAAACATGAAAGAATATGAAAGATAACAAAAGAAGATGAAAAACAACTAATAGTAGATGAAAGTAAACCACTACAAGATGTAAAACAACTTGTAGAAGATGAAACAACTAATAGAATATGAGTGACATTAATAAGAAGATGAAAGACAACCAGTAGAATATGAAAGACAACCAGTACAAGAGGAAAGACTACTAGAAGAAGATGAAATACAACTAGAAGTAGAAGAAATACAACCAGTTGAACATGAAAGACAACCAGTAGAATATGAAAGACAACTAGTAGATGATGAAAAACAACTAGAAGAAAATGAAAGACAACCAGTGGAACATTAAAGATAATCAGTACAAGATGAAAGACAACTAATAGAAAATGAAAACCAAACTAGAAGAAAATGAAAGACAACAAGTACAATGAGAAAAACAATTTGTAGAAAATGAAAGACAACCTTTATTACAAGATGAAAAACAACTAGAAGAAGATGAAATACAACTATTAGTAGATAAAAGACAACCAGTAGAACTTGAAAGACAACAATAGAACATAAAAGACAACCAGTATAAGATGAAAGACAACTAGAAGAAGATGAAAAACAACTATTAGAAGATGAATTACAACTAGTGGTAAATTCAAGACTACCAGTAGAACATGAAAGACAATTAGTAGAACTTGAAAGACAACTAGTATAAGATGAAAAACAACTAGAAGAAGATGAAAATTGACTAGTAGAAGATGAAAGACAACTGGAAGAAGATGAAAGACAACTGGAAGAAGATGAAATACAACTGGAAGAAGATGAAATACAACTAGAAGAAGATGAATAACAATTAGTAGTAGATGAAAAACAACTAGTAGTAGATGAAAAGATAACCAATACACAAAAAAAACAACTACTAGAAGATGAAAAACAACTAGTAGAATATGAATGACAACTAGAAGAAGATGAAAGACAACCAATACAAGATGAAAGATAGAAGAAAATGAAATACAGCTAGAGGTAGAAGAAATACAACTAGAAAAATATAAAAGATAACTAGTAGATGATGAGTCCAAATTGAACTTTTAAATATTTATAAACCCTAATTTCAACTTACGTTCAGATCACAAGCGTATGATCGAACCGTGTGGTATTATTAGGATATTGATCCACATGTATAGTGTATTAGATTATAAATAATTTTTACTAGTCTTGGTTATCGGATTCTTGAAATTGAGTTGGTGGTGACAAACGTAATGAAGGTATTATAGCTAGTAAGGGGTTAAACAGTAGATAGAGAGCATCTAGGGTTCAGGTTTCCTGTCCTTCTTAATCATGCAAAACATAAGTTTTGACGTTTATCTATGCCGCATGTGGTACTGTCACTGTCGTATGCGGTACAGACTGCCCCACAATTACCCCGCATGCGGTACTGTCACTAACCTCACGGTATACCGGGTGTTTGTTTATGCGATTTGAAAGGTTTTCCGATCTTATGATCGGCTTTTGGGTTACCAAGACTAAAGTGTTTTATGTACAAAATTATATTATTTCCTTGTACTACACCGTAGTTGAAATATTCCGAAGACCCCACCTAATCTAAGTGCTTTCTAATGTTGTTCCAACTAAGTCTAGTATGTCCGTAGAGGAACTAAAACCTAGTCTAAGATGCTTTTTATATTATTCTGCCAAGGGAGCCCACTGGGTTCTAACCCTAGTCTTTGAACCACTGCTAAGCCTCGTTAGTTGAAGCATTATTACTTACACACATTATCCTTCTCACACAAGGATGCAATGACTAAACACTTATTGGTATGTCGAGGTCATTAGCATATAGTAGACAAAACTACGTATGCAAGGACGTATAAAAAGATTAAAGTGCAGAAGAAATTCAAATCATAATGCAAAACAAAACATATACATATATTAAAATATAATTAAGGATTCAAGTACAACCCCCACCCTAGAAATGAGAAGTTTAGCTTCTCATGGCCATGGCAAAATAAAAAAAGTAAAATAAAGAGAACATAAATTACAACTCAATTGAAGATGGAAGAACATTTACCTCCTTAGATGACGTCTTCTCTTGCTTGACTTATGATGGCTATCATTCTCTCTCTAAGTAACTCTCTAACCTAACCTAACATTGAGGATTGCTAGCTACAATTCTGGACTTGACACAATTGAACACACACACTAAACCATATCAGGGGTATTTATAGCTTTCCTAAGCACTAGTGGAAGTAGTGGGGATCGTGGGGTCTACCCATGTTATATCAGGAATTATCTAAAATAGCGTAGCTCTTCAGAAAAGTGTATCCTCTAGAAGGCCCATCAGGAAAGGTGTAGCTTCTAGAAGGCCCATCAGAAAAGCCTAATTTAGAACAGTCCACGAATCGTGCGGCCTCTGTGTATGCTCCATGTGATGTCCTATTTTGATGCATTTTCAGAAATGGCCTAAATATGACATTTTTGCTCTGTTTTTGGCTTAAATACGCAACTTTCTCCAAAACCTGCCAAAATGACTCAAAAACACGTTTGTGGTAAATAAATCAGGGAACATGGCTACTTTGCAATCTCTTTTCGCCATTTTCCGGATAAAAAGATAGTGATTTTGCTATATGATTTGGCGTCATCAGTAGAACATGAAAAATTATCGGTAGAATATGATTAGGAAGGATAGGAAACCTGAACCCTATGGGCCTTTTACCTAGGGGCCTTTTACCTATTGAATACCTTATTTTATTTACTTGCTTGTTTGTTTGTTCACCTTAATCACACTAAAACAATCGAATCAACCTAAACTAGTGAAATTATTAAAACATAGTACATAAAACTATCCCTACGGATCGACACCTCAATCGATACTACACAGTAGGATCATACGCTTGTGATCTGATCGTACATCTAATTGGAGTTTATAAATATTAAAAGTAGTAGTTCTCATTTTGAGTCATCAATCGTCTGGATCGTCTCTTCTCTCAGATCTCACGTCATCTCTTCTCCATCTCCACATCTAGCTCCATCTTGTGTCCTCTCTTCTCCCATATCTGGTTCTCTCAAACCCTATCCTTTTGGTAAAGGTAGGTCAATTTGAGCGCTGGGTTTATAACTTATAAGGATTATATGTCTATTTACTTTTGTATTTTTAAATAGTGTGGCATTGTTGCTCGTTGGCATAATGAAAGGTACTTTATTATGTTGAAATCAATTTTATAACTTATTGTTATTTTTCAGAAACTTCAGTTGTAGTTTTGAGGCCCCAAACGATATTTTTATGCAGTTCTAACTGCGCCAACCAACCCTTGATGGTAAAGTTTTGATCATCTTCAAAATCGATATCTCCTTATCACAAGGTTTTCAAAAAGTAGTCGAACGCTGAAAACAGAGTTTCCTACACAAAGTTATGAGGTCAAAGTTATTATCCTTTTTGTGAGTGGATTTTTTTTATGCACAGAGCAACTATTTTCTATCGTTTTCAAGTAATGTACC
>JAJGRW010000894.1:89583-125903 GCA_025461045.1 Carex parvula | reverse complement strand
GCAATAGCATTCTATGCAATAGCATTCTATGCATCAACACAATATATATTTACCAGCAGTAAGAAAATATTCATTCATAATACTATAAGAAAATAACTACAAACAACTCTTTAAGTGAAAATAATTAATAAAAATATTAATTTAAATGATGAATAAGCATCAATCAATTTTAAAATTAAGCTGATTCAAAATATAGTTTACTGTTCTTTCAAAAATTATGAGTGTGACTATATATAGAGAGTTGGGCTACGGACCTTAGGGGTGTAAACGGTCGAATACGGATCGGATAGTGGCCTTACCGTATCCGTATCCGTTATAATTTTTTGAATACGGATACGAATACGGATAGTCTCGGATACGGATACGGATCGGATATTAAACGGATACGGATACGGATCGGATATCGGACGGAAACGGATACGAATATGAATATAATTCGGATAATTAAAAATAAATTACTAATATACATTTTAATTAAGAATAACATCTAAATATAACTTCTTTCATTCATAAATTAGATCTAATATTTTTCATAAGAAGTTCGTTGGTTACAAAACATATATAAGGATGGAGAAGAGAGGAACGGGGAGCACAGGATGGAGGAGAGAGAGGAGCGGCCAAGAGCGGATAGGTGGACTCGTCAAAGAATCGGGTTATAACTACGATTTTTTGTTGTTGTTATTTGTTTTGTTGTCGTAACAAGCCTACTTAACGGTAAATGAATAATTTTTGTGTCGTATTTTTAATAAAACCCCCATTAAAAGAAAGTTAAAACATATATTGTTTTTAATATTCACACGCATTTTGTTCTCTCTTTTGGAAAATAGTAAACCGAAAATTACAATTTCTAATTATTTTGACATTAGGTCATATATCTATTAGTTTCTCCGTTTAAAATGTTTACTTCACAATACAATGATTGAAAAAAAAATGATAGAATTAAAACCTATAAAATTTTATGATTTTTTATATTTTATTTATTGTGGAATATAATAAAGAAAGTTTATAAAATAGACTAACCACATTCTTATAGACATAAACAAGCGTATAATTTAAGATGAGAAATAATTGCTTTAGATCTATTATTAATATTTGTTACTTTTATTTCATTATTGTCAAGACGGCTTTAATGTATTATTACAAATTTAATTATTACGTACGAGCAATTTAATTAAATAAAAGCTTGTTGCCGGATAAAAATTGTTAACGAATTGCTACAAAGTAAGAAAATATCAATGAATAAACATAGTAACAAAAGTGGAGGACCAAACCACAATTTCCTGATTGAATAAATAAATATTATAATAACAGGGTTAGATCTGTAAAAGTGAAGATATTAATGTGGAAAAAAGATGAAGGTGGCTGGGGGTGTGGGGGAAACGGGAAAATGACAAGAAGGAGACAGCTAATGAGAGAGTTGGGATTTGGTAATTGGGTACTGCGCACAGCAGCGGAGTGAAATTCGGATATCCGAATTAGATAAGTTATCGGATACGGATAAATTATCCTTATTCGGATCTGTATCCGATTCAATATTCAGAACCGTATCCGCATCCGTATCCGGTAAAAAATTATCTGAATCCGGATCCGTATATGAAAATATCCGTATCCGAATATCAGAATCCGGAATTTTTCGGATTCGGATCCGGATGAATGCGGATAATATCTGATCCATTTACACCTCTAGCTACGGTACTTCGCGAAGTAAAACGAGTGTTTTACTTCACATATATATCTTCAATTTCAAAATTCCAAATGTCGATCCAAACGTCCAAGTTGATGTCCATATTAAATTGTGCTTAGAAACCAAATTTTACAATTTTTAGAAATTTTTACTATTTTTTTGGAATTTTTAAAATCACTTATTTTCATAAAATTGTGGATCATAAAACACTGCGTTTACTTCGCGAAGTAGCCCAACTCTTCTCTCTCTCTCTCTCTCTCTCTATATATATATATATATATATATATATATATATATATATGACAGTGCTACGGTGCTACGCGTATATAAGGGCCCTCCGTGCTACGGCTCACTTTTTGAGTTTTCAAAATCCTAACGGTCGATCCGAACCGTTCAACATGATCTCCATATGAATATGTACTTGCAAACCAAATTTTACATTTTTTAGAATTTTTTTACTATTAATTAATCCACTTTGAAAAAACAGTAATTTGTAAACAACAGTAAACTTTTCTGGACCATTGGAGCAGCGATTTTCAAAGTAGCTTAATAAATAGTAAAAAAATTCTAAAAAATGTAAAATTTGGTTTGCAAGTACATATTCATATGGAGATCATGTTGAACGGTTCGGATCGACCGTTAGAATTTTGAAAACTCAAAAAGTGAGCCGTAGCACGGATGGGCCCTTATATACGCGTAGCATATTAGCCAGATTCTATATATATATATATATATGTATATATATAGTAGAAGTAGGGTGTTCCTAAGTTCACCAAGCCTCTTTGTGAACTCAACTCTAAAACCTACCGAATTGGCTTCAAATGATGAATCCAAACCGTTGAAATCCTTCTATCTTATGAATGATGCGTCTACATGTGAAATTTTAAAGTTTTAAATTAATTTAGTATAAAGTCAAGTGGTCAAAATTAGAAGGTTTATAAATTAATTTTAATGCATTCATTTTTTGGACGCCTTTTGACCACTTGACTCTATACAAAATTATTTTAAAATTTTAAAATTTTCGCATGTAGACGCATCACTCCTAAGTTAGAACGATTTTAACAGTTTGGATTCGTCGTTTGAAGCCAATCCAATAGGTTTTAGAGTTGAGTTTCACAAAGGGGTTTGGTGCACTTAGGAACACCCTAGTTCTACTCTCTCTCTCTCTATATATATATATATAGGCTATGGTGAGTTGTGAAGTAAAATGTTGTTTTACTTCACGTCATATTTTCATTTTGAAAATTCAAACAACCGATCCGAACCGTTCAACATTTTCTAAATATTGAAATGTGCTTGGAGACTAAATTTTACATTTTTTTGAATTTTTTTGCTATTTATTAAGCCACTTTGAAATCGCTGATCCACTGTGAACAGTAAAAAATAGTAAAAATTTCTGAACCACCGGATCAGTGATTTTCAAAGGGGCTTAATAAATAGTAAAAAATTCCAAAAAATGTAAAATTTAGTCTCCAAGCACATTTCAATATAGAGAACATGTTGAGCGGTTCGGATCGGTTGTTTGAATTTTCAAAATGAAAATATGATCGTGAAGTAAAAATAACATCTTACTTCACAACTCACCATAACCCAGCTCTATATATATATATATATATATATATATATATATATAGAGTAGAACTAGGGTGCTCCTAAGCTCACCAAGCCCTTCGTGAGCGCGACTCTAAAACCTATCGAATTGACTTCAAACGACATTTCCAAACCGTTAGATGTTCAATCTATATTAAAATGTGCTTGGAGACCAAATTTTACATTTTTTGGAATTTTTTTACTATTTATTAAGATGGTTTGAAAATCGCTGTTTTTATTAAAATTCTGCACAATTGGAAAACAGCGATTTTCAAACCATCTTAATAAATAGTAAAAAAATTCCAAAAAATGTAAAATTTGGTCTCCAAGCACATTTTAATATAGATTGAACATCTAACGGTTTGGAAATGTCGTTTGAAGTCAATTTGATAGGTTTTAGAGTCGCGCTCACGGAAGGGCTTGGTGAGCTTAGGAGCACCCTAGTTCTACTCTATATATATATATATATATATGAGGTTGGCTACTCTACTTACATAAGCATATGAGGGAATATACTTATAAGTCATTTTTGCATTTTCAATGTGCAAATGGTCGATCTAAAATGCTCAACATGTTCTCCATATTAATAAGTATTTGGAAACGAAATTTTACATTTTTTAGTATTTTTTTAGTATTTTTCTAGAATTTTTCAAAACAGTGGTTTAATATGGTAAAAAAATAAAAAAAAAAATCTGAAAAATGCTATTTTGAAAAATTCTAAACAAATAGTAATAAAATTTCAAAAAATATAAAATTTTGTTTCCAAACACATATTAATAAGGAGAACATCATGAGCGCTTCAAATCGACCATTTAGACATTAAAAACGCAAAAATAACACATAAGCATATGCTCTCATATGCTTATGTAAGTAGAGTAGCCACTTATATATATATGTATATATTTAATTATATTATGCAGTTAATCGGATCGGATTTTAAAATATGTGTTTAATGGGGACTAATCAAAAGATTGACAAGTTCTACTTACTGCACCGACTTTTCTACGTGGCACATTTTTTACTAGTAAATGGTACACTCTCACCAAACCAACATATGAGATGTTACATACGAAAGAGCCAACATTAATTAAAAACACTTTGTTAAGCATATGCTAACTGCTTCTACCAAGGTTTCAAACAAAGTATGCTAACTGCTAAGATAAAAAACTTTAGCCCTCGACTAATTCACAGCACATTTCAAAGATAGACTAATTAGCCAACAACTTCACTTATTTTATTTCCAAATTGTGAGGACCATTTCAAGAACCCGCTACTATAAATAACCATACAAGCTTTGGACATTGTATAACCAAATAGCAATTTGCAACTCGAAAGAAATGGCTTACTTTACACTTTTTCTCTTCACTTTGCTTGCCTTGGCCTGCTCTCAAGCATTCGCTTCTGACCCTAGCCCACTTCAAGATTTCTGTGTTGCTGACAATAGCTCTACAGTATTTGTGAACGGTTTAGTTTGCAAGAACCCTGCTGATGCCAAACCAGAAGACTTCTTCTTCTCAGGCCTTGACAAGGCTGGTGACACAAGTAAGAATCTCGGGTCAAACGTCACCCTACTCAATGTGCAAAAAATTGCCGGACTCAATACCCTGGGAATTTCCATTGCTCGTCTCGACTATGCACCCAACGGCGGCCTCAACCCACCACACACTCACCCCAGAGCAACTGAAGTGCTCACCGTCATCGAGGGCACTCTCTATGTCGGATTTGTGACGTCAGCCCCAAACTTCAAGCTCTTCTCCAAGGTGTTGAACAAGGGTGATGTGTTTGTTTTTCCTGTGGGACTCATCCACTTCCAGTTCAACGTTGGACATGTCCCTGCTGTTGCATTTGCGGGTCTGAGTAGCCAAAATCCCGGCTTGATCACTATCGCAAATGCAGTTTTTGGATCAAACCCACCTATTTCAGATGATGTGCTATCCAAGGCATTCCAACTTGATAAGAAGATAGTTGATTGGCTCCAGGCTCAGTTCTCCAATACCAACTAATCAAATTAATGTGTCACCAACATGATATGTAACAACTTGTTTAAGTGTGTAATCTGTTATTGTCAACAATAAAACGCTGCCTTTTAGGCAAGTTTGCGTTAGTCAATAAAAGTTTCGATAAGTCATAAAAGTTTTGCAGTTTTCTTCATCTTTCTGAATTTGTCATGTTTATCATTTGGTGACTGTTTATTGTATGTTACATCAGCCAATTAATTACCTTTTTTACTTCAGTTCGCTTTCTTTGTTAATTCGGGAATTAATTATTTTTGCAATTATTCAGGAACTTTTAGAGCTGCATGATAAATGCTGGTATATAATTTTAGAGCTGCATGATAAAAACCCTGCAAGTTCTTTAATAATTACTTATTGAGATGCTTAATTTCAGCTTAAACCGGTGGGCATCAGGCAGCCGACAAACATGAGTTTTCTTAATTTCATAATAAAGCTGTCTCCACCACCATCTTAGAGGTGATGCATCACCATAGAGAATTCATGAGACAGATGGTGATTGAAGGTGTCAAATCGATATCTCTAATTTGCAACACACTGGTATATAACTTGATCAAAGTCTTTGCTCTTAACTTGATCGAAGACAGATGGTGAGAATTAAGTTTAATGAGGAGAAAGGTGACGGAGAAGGAAAGACAGCGCGCAAGATTGGATGAGGTATTGTACAGCAAAGTAGGAATTTGGGGCGATGCTTGATAACTTTGTCCTTTGGTAAACAAGTAGACATGCTATTGATGTTATTAATAAAAACTAGCAAAATTAGATCAATTAATTAAAGAGAACATGATACCACGATTTCGTGAGTTCCACCTCGAGCTAGATTGGTCCGGATTCTGATCAGACGGTTCTTATCTAAATCAAAATTTGAGTTACTTTTGGGAATCTTAGCTCATGATACCACACCTCTGTACAAACCTTATAAGACAAATCAAGGACTGTCCTGTTGCAAGACTTGATGTCATACCTGTGTGTTAATTTTTACTGAATAAAAGCACACTTTCTGTAATTGAACTACAATTAATATTAATTCTATTTTGATCATGCAAGAAATGGTTGATGCATCTGAGACATTATAATTAAGTAATCACATAAAGTGTAGAGAACTTGGGAAAGTACCTTCATGTTGTAGAAAGGCACGCAATTAAAACCATCTCCTCTCCCGGTAGCATATTGGGTTGAAAGCTCCTTTGATGCTCCCACAAGTCTGTTTATGCTTTGTTTCCCAATTTGATACAAATATATAGCAAGAGGTGGGATTCCAGAAGTCTGTTTATGCTTTGTTTCCCAGAAGTCTGTTTATCTTTTTCCCTTGAATAAATCAAAATTAGATTCCATACTAAAAGTGTCTTTTGAACTAATTTGATTTAAATAAATGTTTATGGACTAAATTGATTATTTTTAATTTTTAAAACATAATGACCAAAATCTGAATTTTGATATTTTCATGCAAACACAGGTTAGGCCCAGTGTCACACCCCAAATCACGGGTATAACAGCCTGCCGCGTATATTCCTTCAGACATATACGCAAGGCAGAGGATCTTTTATATGCATTACCAATAACGCCATTACATAATAACCACATTCCAATATTTCTTACAAAATGTATATCTGACAGAATACGGCAAACTATATTTTAGAAATGCCTCTCGCATCCTGTCAGTTTCAACAACCCAAATCCCCAATTTCATGTGGTTATGCTGTCAGATGCAATCCAAAACAGTCTCTCTGTATTCGTGTAGTAAACCTGAAAATAACACAAATGGTGGGGGTGAGAATAATTTCTCAGTGCGAATTTGCCACAATCAGGTTATTGGACTTGCAATCAGAATCCATACTAAAAAATGAAATTCGTACAACAGCACATTAACAGTTCTATTTCAATATATGTATATATGAATGCATATGCTCGACAACAATAATCAAATGAATCACAACATACAAAATTTCCAAGATGAATCTCAAACAAACACATATTTGGCTTAACTCATTTTAATATGACTGGTAGCACCTACAGATGTTCTCTCGAACTGGATCCTTTATCAAACCCTCATCTGTAGGGTTACTGACACCTACAGATGTTCCACCGAGCTGGACCCCTTATCTGACACCCATCTGCAGTGCTCTGGCTTAACCATTTACTAAAGTCTGGTTCTAAGTCAGCTATGCAGCTCAACTTTACAAATGCATTCACACGGAATCAAGGTCAGCCATACAGCTCCACCTTGCAAGTCTCATTCACATAGGATCAAAATCAGCTCAAAGCCTTGCAACAATTCATAAACAGGTCAACGGATAGGTCACCGTCACCTTATCCAGCTACCTCTACGGGTCAGCATGGCAAATTAAGAAACAGGTCAACGGATAGGTCACCGTCACCTTATCCAGCTCCCTCTATGGGTCAGCATGGCAAATTCAGAAACAGGTCAACGGATAGGTCACCGTCACCTTATCCAGCTACCTCTACAGGTCAGCATGGCAAATTCAGAAACAGGTCAACGGATAGGTCACCGTCACCTTATCCAGCTACCTCTATGGGTCAGCATGGCAAATTCAGAAACAGGTCAACGGATAGGTCACTGTCACCTTATCCAGCTACCTCTGATTATCCAGCTATCTCTATGGGTCAGCATGGAAAATTCAGAAACAGGTCAACGGATAGGTCACCGTCACCTTATCCAAGCTACCTCTATGGGTCAGCATGGCAGATTCATTTCACATATAGAACAATAAAAAGAACACATCAATCGACAACCATACGAATATGCAAATCTACCTTTTCATAACAATTCAGTTTTAACCAGATTGGTTTATGCACATGATTCACACAATTCAAATTATGCAACAATCAATATACGACATGACAATCGGAAAATAAGAATTTAATTTCTGAAAATGAAACATCAAACAAGTCCAAGAACCCCGCACCTGATTACGAAGAGCGTATCTCGCACTTATGGTTCAGACGTCTCGAAAGGTCCGGCAAAATCTTGCTCAACCGAGCCTACGCCAATTAACACCTCTCTTTGTTGGATTAGCCTAGATTAGTCACAACTCTTCTCAAATTTTCGGATTTGAACCAAACCCTAGATAGAAAATCAAGATTAAGATGAAATTGAGAAAGGAATTACCAAATTGGCAACATAGAAGCTTAATGGAGATGGATTACTCAAAACTTATACAAAAATTTCAGATTTGGGGCAAAACCCCAACAATGGAGAAAATTTCAGATCTTGAGAAGAGAGGAGAGAAAGGAAATACCAATGGAGAGCTGAATAGCTACTAGAAGGGGAGATAGACCGCCATTTCCATTTCTCTCGTAAATTTTTCAAGGGTTTCGGTGAAATTTTGAGGGAAAAGAGGGGTTTTCTCCTTCTCTTTCTTTGGGCGGCACACACAAGGGAAAAGGGGCGGACCACAGGGGAGAATGAGGGGAGAAAGAGATAGTTTCGCAAAATAGACCCTGATCGCGTTCAGGAAATACCATAAAACGTTTTGGACGTTTTCGAAACCGTTGTAACATTTTAATTAAATTCTAAGATTTAAAAATCCTATTTTTGATCAAATTTTTACAGAGCCAATCGTTTTGAAACGTTTTATAACGTTGGTAACGTTTTGAAAAATCTCGCAGCAATAGAAAACTGAAGTTCAAATCGTGCTAATACGTTGGGAATGTTTTATAATCGTTGGTAACGATTTAACTAAACTCGCAGGAATTGGAAAATCGAGTTTGAATTTTGAAAACGTCTGAAACGTTTTAGGGTCCAGCAGCTCAAATTTTTTTTTTTTTTCATAATGTCACACCCAGGCTAACAAGTAACAATTGCCTCCGACTTAATTTATAGTAGAACCATTGGACCAACCCGTGCTAACACATTGACTTGATTTTTGTAGCCCAATAGTAGGCCCGTTAGTTGGCCCATTAGTACTCGCTATGGCCTTCTCAGAAGAACAGGAAGGGAATCTTATATGTTTTCAGATCTTAAAGGTACCACATTATGGACTTCATATTTCGTCATACTCCTACAGCATTTTTCATATTACAACGAGGTTCTTAAATTAGGTTATATTATTATACTTAGATATAATCGTAACATTTTGCTCTCTTTCACGAGCACTTTTATTATTTTATGCAATTAGTTAATTAATTAATAATATATATATAGTGAGTCGCTACTCTGCGTACATAAGCATATGAGAGCATATGCTTATAAGTCATTTTTGCGTTTTCAATGTCTAAATGGTCGATCTGAAGCGCTCAGCATGTTCTCCATATTAATATGTGTTTGGAAACAAAATTGTACATTTTTTGAAATTTTATTACTATTTGTTTAGAATTTTTCAAAATAGCATTTTTCAGATTTTTTTAATTATTTTTTTACCATATTAAATCACTGTTTTGAAAAATTCTAGAAAAATAGTAAAAAAATTCTAAAAAATGTAAAATTTTCTTTCCAAACACTTATTAATATGGAGAACATGTTGAGCGCTTTAAATCGACCATTTGAATATTGAAAATGCAAAAATGACTTATAAACATATGCCCTCATATGCTTATGTAAGTAGAGTAGCCAACCCCCCCCTCTCTCTCTCTCTCTATATATATATATAGAGTAAGGCTACGGTGCTTTGCAAAGTAAACCACCCCGTTTACTTCGAGCTACTTTTTGAATTTTGAAAATCCAAACAACCGATCCGAACCGTTCAACATGTTCTAAACATTGAAATGTGCTTGGAGACCAAATTTTACATTTTTTTGGAATTTTTTTACTATTTATTAAGCCACTTTGAAAGTTTCTGATCCGGTGGTCCAGAAAATTTTACTGTTTTTTATTGTTCGCCGTCGGATCAGCGATTTTCAAATTGGCTTAATAAATAGTAAAAAAATTCCAAAAAATGTAAAATTTGGTCTCCAAGCACATTTCAATGTTTAGAACATGTTGAACGGTTCGGATCGGTTGTTTGGATTTTCAAAATCCAAAAAGTAGCCCGAAGTAAACGGGGTGGTTTACTTTGCAAAGCACCGTAGCCTTACTCTATATATATATATATATATATATATATATATATTAAATTAGAGTTTATTTTGACCCTCAAGTCACTTATTTTCTAGATGTTTCTCACGAAATTGAACTTGCATTTTTCTTTTTCTCTAAAGAGATGGAAATCTTTATATTGGGTACGTACTAGCTAGATTTCATCTCCTTTATTTCCTTGGACATATATATATATGAAGAAACGCAAGATTTAACTCTAGCCGCTGCTATTAATCTGTTTTGAGGAGAGATAAATTAATTCTTTTTAAGTCAATCTTTGCCAGTGACAGTGGGCTCTATAAATAAGGAAGTGTAAAGTAAGTTTATTTGATCTGTCTTGACTTCATCTTACTTTTTATGTTTTACATTTTGTTTAGCAGTTTAAGTGTGGAGTTGAATATTTTTGTTTGAAATTTAAATGATTCAAAAATTATGAGGAGTGTGACTATATATATATATATAGAGAGAGAGAGAGAGAGAGTTGGGCTACGGTACTTCGCGAAGTAAAACGAGTGTTTTACTTCACATATATATCTTCAATTTCAAAATTCAAAATGTCGATCCTAACCATCCAAGTTGATCTCCATATTAAATTGTGCTTGGAGACCAAATTTTACAATTTTTAGAAATTTTTACTATTTTTTTGGAATTTTTTAAAATCACTTATTTTCATAAAATTGTGGATTATAAAACACTGGGTTTACTTCGCGAAGTAGCCCAACTCTCTCTCTATATATATATATATCTATTATATATATATATTTAATTATATTATACAGTTAATCTGATCGGATTTTAACATATTTGCTAATTAATGGGGAACTAATCAAAAGATTGAAAGGTTCTACTAACTGCACCGACTTTTCTATGTGGCACATTTTTTACTAGTAAATGAGCGAGTCAACTCGAGTTGGAACGGTAATAACGAGTTGTAGAGCCAACTCGAACTCAGCTCGATATAAACTCGAGTTGGCTTACAACTCGTTTATAACTCATTTAACCAGTTAATTATATACTACTAGTAAAAGAATTTATCAGTATCCAGTAATTTTTTATATATCAATAGTACATAAGCACCAGCAATTTTTTATACAACAACTTAGTACATAAGCACCAGCAATTTTTCATACACCAGCTTAACAAAAACAATTTTTGGGATTTATTGTGACCAATGCTATGTAACTCGAGTTATAAATGAGCGAGTTGGGTAAGCTCAAACTCAGCTCATTTATTAAACGAGTCAGCCAACTCGAGTTGGAACTGACTCGAGTTGTAAATGAGCGAGTTACGAGTTTGAGCAATTTTGCCCAGCCCTAGTCCCATTCTTACATAATTTATTTGAAGCTTGCAAAAGTAGAGCCTTTTATCATAAGGCTTACAAGCAGGGTATCATGTTCTCATTAATTGATCAATAACTTTCTACTTTTTATTAATAACATCAATAGCATGTCTACTTGTCTACAAAAGAAAAAAAAGTTATCCGCTAATGAAAGAACATAATCAAAGTTAGAGGCCTGAAAAGGCCCAAAGCCCATTATTAGAGGAGGTACATATTAATCAAATCTATGTTAATACGGTTAAACAATTGCCGTTTTTTTCTAATCCAAAAGCAACTATTTTCAATACGTAATGAAATATTATGTCAAAAAAAAAAAAAAACAATAAAATAAGTTGCAAATAGGGTTCTAAATGGGTGGCATTGACTCATTTTCCTATGTTTTTGATTCAATCCCTAATAGTCGGGTTATATACTTTCAATCAATAATTAATAACCGTACTTCAAATTCATTGAATCCTCATTTTCAGGTGGTTAGATCTTGTGATTTTAATAGGTTTCATTGACAAAAATATTTATAAGTACAGGTAATTACATCTAATAACAAAAATATTAATAAAAACGTACATAAAATTATTAATTATAATATTAAAGTAATAATATTCATGCAATAGCATTCTATACAATCCAACACAATATATATTTCCTAGAAGTATGAAAATTATTCATTCAATAACATTATAATATAAAATAATAACTAAACAACTCATTTTAAGTAAAATAAATATAAATATATTTAAATGATGAATAAGCATAAATCAATTTTAAAAGTAAGCTGATTCAAAATATAGTTTACTGTTCTTTGAAAAATTATGAGTGTGACTATATATATATATAGAGAGAGTGGCTAAGATCAAAGTGGTATGACCAAGGCCTTTGGTGCTACCAAATCGTTTTTGAATTTTCAAAGTCCAAACGGTCGATCTAAACCGTTAGATGTGATCTCTATATTAAAATCTGCTTGGAGACCAAATTTTACATTTTTTGGAATTTTTTACTATTTTTTAAGCCACTTTGAAAATTGCTGATCACATGGTCCAGAATTTGGTTGCATTGTTTTTACTGTTCACCCGGATCTGCCATTTTCAAAGTGGCTTAAAAAATAGTAAAAAAATTCCAAAAAATGTAAAATTTGGTCTTCAAGCAGATTTTAATATAGATTGAACATCTAACGGTTTGAATCGACTATTTGAACTTTAAAATTGCAAAAACTAATTGGTAGTACCAAGGCCTT
This sequence comes from Carex parvula, assembly GCA_025461045.1. Lineage (NCBI taxonomy): Eukaryota > Viridiplantae > Streptophyta > Magnoliopsida > Poales > Cyperaceae > Carex > Carex parvula. Next base: position 113,012 of record JAJGRW010000894.1, on the reverse strand, counting down.
GGTCACACCACTTTGACCTTAGCCACGCTCTATATATATATAGAGAGAGAGAGAGAGAGAGAGAGAGAGAGAGAGAAAGAGTTGGGCTACGGTACTTCGCGAAGTAAAACGAGTGTTTTACTTCACATATATATCTTCAATTTCAAAATTCAAAATGTCGATCCTAACCGTCCAAGTTGATCTCCATATTAAATTGTGCTTGGAGACCAAATTTTACAATTTTTAGAAATTTTTACTATTTTTTTGGAATTTTTTAAAATCACTTATTTTCATAAATTGTGGATCATAAAACACTGGGTTTACTTTGCGAAGTAGACCAACTCTCTCTCTCTCTCTCTATATATCTATTATATATATGTATGTATATGTATATATTTAATTATATTATGCAGTTAATCGGATCGGATTTTAACACAAGTTCTACTTACTGCACCGGCTTTTCTACGTGGCACATTTTTTTACTAGTAAATGGTACACTCTCACCAAACCAACATATGTGATGTTACATACGAAAGAGCCAACATTAATTAAAAACACTTTGTTAATTAGATTACATACCAGAGATTGAATTAAGTTGTCTACATCTTTGATTTAATGACCCCAGACCAGTATGCTAACTGCTCCCCAAGGTTTCAAACAAAGTACGACTGCTAAGATAAAAAACTTTATCCCTTGACTAATTCACAGACAACATTTCAAAGATAGACTAATTAGCCAACAACTTCACTTATTTTATTTCCAAATTGTGAGGACCATTTCAAGAACCCGCTACTATAAATAACCATACAAGCTTTGGACATTAATTGTATAACCAAATAGCAATTTGCAACTTGAAAGAAATGGCTTACTTTACACTTTGTCTCTTCACTTTGCTTGCCTTGGCCTGCTCTCAAGCATTCGCTTCTGACCCTAGCCCACTTCAAGATTTCTGTGTTGCTGACAATAGCTCTACAGTATTTGTGAACGGTTTAGTTTGCAAGAACCCTGAAGATGCCAAACCAGAAGACTTCTTCTTCTCAGGCCTCGACAAGGCTGGTGACACAAGTAAGAATCTCGGGTCAAACGTCACCCTACTCAATGTGCAAAAAATTGCCGGACTCAATACCCTGGGAATTTCCATTGCTCGTCTCGACTATGCACCCAACGGCGGCCTCAACCCACCACACACTCACCCCAGAGCAACTGAAGTACTCACCGTCATCGAGGGCACTCTCTATGTCGGATTTGTGACGTCAGCCCCAAACTTCAAGCTCTTCTCCAAGGTGTTGAACAAGGGTGATGTGTTTGTTTTTCCTGTGGGACTCATCCACTTCCAGTTCAATGTTGGACATGTCCCTGCTGTTGCATTTGCGGGTCTGAGTAGCCAAAATCCCGGCTTGATCACTATCGCAAATGCAGTTTTCGGATCAAACCCACCTATTTCAGATGATGTGCTATCCAAGGCATTCAAACTTGATAAGAAGATAGTTGATTGGCTCCAGGCTCAGTTCTCCAATACCAACTAATCAAATAATGTGTCACCAACATGATATGTAACAACTTGTTCAGTTTGTAATCTGTTATTGTCAACAATAAAACGCTGCCTTTTAGGCATGTTTGCATTAGTCAATAAAAGTTCCGATAAGTCATAAAAGTTTTGCAGTTTTCTTCATCTTTCTGAATTTGTCATGTTTATCATTTGGTGACTGTTTATTGTATGTTACATCAGCCAATTAATTACTTTTTTACTTCAGTTCGCTTTCTTTTTCAATTCGGGAATTAATTCTTCTTGCAATTATTCAGGAACTTTTAGAGCTGCATGATAAAAACCCTGCAAGTTCTTTAATAATTACTTATTGAGATGCTTAATTTCAGCTTAAACCGGTGGGCATCAGGCAGTCGACAAACATGAGTTTTCTTAATTTCATAATAAAGCTGTCTCCACCACCATCTTAGAGGTGATGCATCACCATAGAGAATTCATGAGACAGATGGTGATTGAAGGTGTCAAATCGATATTTCTAATTTGTAAACACACTGCTATATAACTTGATTGAAGTCGTTGCTCTTAACTTGATTGAAGACAGATGGTTGGAATTAAGTTTAATGAGGAGAAAGGTGATGGAGAAGGAAGACCGCGCGCAAGATTGGATGACGTATTGTACAGCAAAGTAGGAATTTGGGGGCGACGCTTGAGGAGGAGGCAAGAGATGGAGGGAGGCAAGAGATTTTCCCCAAAAACAGATTCATAGACATGGTCACTGAGCTGATACCACGATTTCGTGAATTCCACCTCGAGGAACAAACGGTGTGTTAGGCCCAGCATTGCAAAACAGCGGTTTTCAAACCAGCTTAATAAATAGTAAAATAATTCCAAAAAATATAAAATTTGGTCTCCATGCACATTTCAATATAGATTGAATATCTAACGGTTTGGATCGACCTTTTGGAATTTGAAAATTGAGAACCGAATCATTTGTTCCTGAGTCCAGAAACAAACGTTTGTATATTAGCCATTCTCTTTTTAATTTGTAAAACATAATGACCAAAATCTGAATTTTGATATTTTCATGCAAACACAGGTTAGGCCCAGGCTACCTGAAAGTGGATATCACTACTCGTACCGGAAAAACACTGCTTTCAATCTACCTGGCACAGAAGGGGTACAAGGTGGCTTACATACGAGCTGATTGGTAGGTCAAAGAGGATAAATTAGGATAAATCATATGTACTCTTTAAAATTACACAACTACTCATGCAGTCCTTCGAAGACTAGCTGATAAAACATTATGATCCAATAGAAAAAAAGGAGCTGATAAATTGATAATGTACATAAAAAATATGTTCGGAGCCCTTCCAGAATTTCAATGATCAATGCCATACAAAATTAAACTCAAGATAGACGTACGAAGAAAAATAATAAATAATAAATGCAGAGCCCAATAGCCGATTGGTAGGTCAAAGAGGAAGGGGAGGTTGCCTCGATCCTCCTTGACCTTCGCAGACTCATTATGGAATCAACTCACCAAATGCCATTCGAAATCCTCCAGTGGGGCATGAGACGTTGCCGCACGCAGCCGTTGTACGAGATAATGTCAAAATCAGAGCGGACTGAGCTACCGAATGATCCAACGGAGCCGCTGTCCTCTGATTTACAAAACAAGAAAGAAGGAGCGAGGACCGACGAGCCCTATGACACCTCTCGGTCTCCCAAACAGCAGCAGCGAAGAGCAGCTCGTGTCTCCACCCACCAAGCAAGTCAAGAAGAAAACATCTAAGAAAGAGGATATCACTAGGGTTAGTGTCCATGTCCTTCTATAATTGTACTTTTTTTTCATCTTTCTGAATTTGTCATGCTTATCATTTGGTGACCGTTTATTCTATGTCACATCAGCTAATTAATTACCTTTTCTACTTCAGTTCGCTCTCTTTGTTAATTTGGGAATTAATTATTTTTGTAAATATTCAGGAACTTCTAGAGCTGCAGGATAAACCGGTGGGCATTAGGCAGCTGACAAACATGAGTTCTCTTAATTTCATAATAAAGCTGGCTCCACCGACACAGCCTCCGCAAGTCATGAAGAAAGAAGAGCAGCTCGTACCTCCACCCACAAAGCAAGTCAAGAAGAAAAAAAATCTAAGAAAGAGGTAATTATTTTGTCCTTGTTTTAATATTTGAATTTTTATGTTTCTTGTTGGCAAATTGAAGGTTGAAGGATGTTTTTGCTCTGCGTCGTTTCTTTCAATTGTTGTGGTTAATGGAGAAGAAAGAGGAAGTTGCTTTGTTGTCCAAGGAGAAAGAGGAGCTCACTAGGGTTAGTGTCCATGTCCTTCTATAATTCTACTTTTTTTTCATCTTTCTGAATTTGTCATGTTTATCATTTGGTGACCATTTATTCTATGCCACATCAGCTAATTAAATACCTTTTTACTTCAGTTTGCTCTCTTTGCTAATTCGGGAATTAATTCTTTTTGCAATTATTCAGGAACTTTTAGAGCTGCATGATAAATGCTGGAGACTAAAAGCGATGAACATTTATCTGAAAGATAAACAATCCAAGGTAAAATATTGTTGTATTCTCACAATTTGTACGTCTCCGACAAAAAATAATAATTATGTAGTTTGTAAAAACCCTGCAAGTTCTTGAATAATTACTTATTGAGATGCTTAATTTCAGCTTAAACCGGTGGGCATCAGGCAGCCGACAAACATGAGTTCTCTTAATTTCATAAGAAAGCTGTCTCCACCACCACAGCCTCCGCTCATTCAGTTCAACCTGGATGCAATGGTGGCATCACTGACTTGTGAGTTAGATAGAAAGGAAAAGGCTGCCAAGTCAGCACAGGCCAGGAAACGGCGTATGGAGATACTTCAGGAGAGGAGGTCATCATTTACCGCAACCGGCCACGTGTCCAGTAATCAAGACTAATGGGATATTTTTTTAGGGCTGTTTTTTTTTTTATTAGGGCTATGTTTTTTTTTGGTGTCCACGTACATCACACATTGGTGATTTATTAGGGCTGTTTTTTTTTTTTTTTTTCCTTTTTTCCAGTTTTGCTTATTTAATTTTGAATATTTATGTAGAAATGTCCTACATGCCATAATATTTTGGGTCATAATTAATAGTTAATTATGAAATTGAATATGGATTAAATCATATTGGGCTTAATGCAATATGGGCCGAAATTCTGCTGTTCTCTCTAATGATCTGGATAGGTGCAGCCAATAAGTGCAACCAAGTGGTGCAAATGAATAAATGCAAACTCTTGATAAAATTATCGCCTAACTCTAAATACTAGAGACTGACCTCTACTTATATATATGAGTACATCAGATAAAATTCGGTACTGTTCAATAAAACCAGATATTCACTAGATTGAAAGAGAGAAAGATAGAGAAGTTCGATGGGGCTGTCTGTGTGGTGCTACTACAACTGACGGAAGTTTGTCAATCTGTTCGTGTGGATACTGATAGAGACGCAACTGCTTTCGCTGGTGCGTACATTTGATAGGAAGAAGGAACAGAGAAGGGTAACTCGTCTAGTGGTAAATTATTTATTAATCTTGGAATATTAGTTTTATACATGGATTCTGGTTTTCGGATAGTGAACAAATCATGAATTGAATCGAATTGTTGCACTAATAACCTACCCGAAACCCTACAATTTATTGGGATATTTTATTCTTCGTTATTCTTGGGGGGGGGGGGGGTGTTTAATTAGTGACGTATTCTTTTTAATCAACAAAGAGAATCATAAACGATTAAATAGTAAGAAAAACTGAGAGAAAGAAAACCTTTAAGTAATCAATAATTTCAAACAAAGATCTGTTTTGCAATCTGCCAATATTACAAATAGTGAATATCGGTATGGAACTGTTTGATCAGTTTCTTCTACTGTGTTGGTTACTAGCAGTATGGAATCTGATAGTAGATCCATTTTCGACCCGTTAGAAGACCGCATTGTTGGGGAATTATAAAGGCCAAACAATTACGCCTTATCTAGAGATCAAATAATTACATCTCATCTAGGGGTCAAACAGTTACATCCCGGGAAAAGAGAAACAGTTCCCCTCCTTAGCCTAAGGACCGTCCTATGCCAAAACCGACTCATAAAACATAAATCTTAAGTGCGGAACATAATACCTAATTCCATGGATGTTTCCATAGAATAACTCAATCCTTTGAGAGATCACCAACCGTCTCCGTGAGCACGAGACGAGACTCTAATGATAAGAAGCCCTTATTGTTGTTTTGTTGTATGGTCGTAGGAATAAGTCTTCCAAGACAGCAATATATGGCCCTTGAGAAACCCTCTCCAAATTTTTTTATTGGATTTCTCTTCTCTATTCTTTGATGGTGGAAGAAAAAGAGAATGCACACAGAGCTGTATTTTTCTAAGAGAAAAATGTCTTTTCAGTTTCTGTGTTTTTCTGTGTTATCTTGTGCCTTGGAAACCAATCCTTATATATAGTAACCTATCTGGTTATCTGTCAACTTGAAAAAGGTATTTTGTGCGGCTGCATCAAAAACCATGCTGTTGCATCAAAATCCGTGCGGCTGCACGGATATCCGTGTGGCCCACACAATCCTTTTAAATGACAATTTTCTAAATTGCAAATCTCAGAATCAATCAATCAATGATTTGATCTTTGTCTAAATTGTTCTATATATTTATGGACCACATCCTAATGAATATATTGATTGTCTCTTACCTTATTTGATCACTTTAATTGACAACCATATATGACAGTAAACAATCCATAATTAGATTACATATATGCTCAATGTTGGCATTAAATCCAACGAGGTTGGTAATAAATCCAACAATCTCCCACTTGAGCAATATGTTATGACTTTTTAATTATGCATTGTATTCCTAATGTGTGCACATTTTTTTACTATCTTTCTTATATATTCCCAAACCAATTCGGTCCATCAACTATATCAGAAAAGAACTAAAGCGGCATTCGTCGCATTTATTCGCAACTAAACCCTCAATAATCACATCAATAATACAGTTGAATAACATGAATCATGATGTGAATGTGTAGCATAGAAATTACAGGCAATTATGATATTCACATGCCTATTTCTAACTTGGTCTCCTACTTAAATTTGAAACTAAATTTCATAAATTAACTGAATTAGAGGTCAAATATAAACGAGAAACAGAATATCAAAACTTCATAATATATATAACACTTGTTACATGTCACAAGTTACATATCCAAAATTACATTAAAAAATAGAACATTAAATTACAAATAATAGACTGCCACTAAAACTGAATATCCTCAATAGAGATTACACCTATTTGAGCAACATGCTCTTCAAACTTAGCCGTTGTCAATCCCTAAGTAAGATGATCTGCTATAGAGTCTGTTCCTACATGTTTTATTTTCAATTCACCATTCTGTACTCTTTACTTTACTTTACCTTACTTTAGTTTAGCATTGTTCCGTATTCTAAATGATGCATCACTAAGATCTTCCATCTTTAAATTATTTATCAGAAAGTTCTTAGTTTCTTGCAACATATTTATATCGATATTAGCAAGCAATATGATATCCACATAGAAATATAAACTTACTCCCACAGAATTTAAGGTATATAAATTCATTCAATAAATTTATCTCAAAACCAAACGAGATAATCTCACTATGAATTTTGCAATACCATTGTTGAGACACTTTTTTTAGTTCATAGATGAATTTCTTAAGTTTGCACACCATAGGCTTTGTATCTCCCGACACATAGCCTTCTAGTTGCACCATATAAATTGTTTCATTAATGTCACAATTTAGAAACGCTCTCTTAATATCTATCAACTAAAGCTCTAAATTAAAGTGCGTAACTAATGTCAATATAATTTTTAAAGAGACTTTCGAAAATAGAGCATTGATGATTCAAATAACACATCAATCAATATGCCTTCCTTTGGGCCGACAATATTGATTATACGTAAAACATAATAATCATCACTATACTCTATGTACACATAATTTTAACAATCATCAACCTTCCTTTGGGCCGGTTAATGCTTGCATTGATTAAATGAAACCAAATAAAAAATCTCTAAAACCTTAAGTGACAAGACGAGCTTTGTATTATTCCTCATTACTTTTCGAATCCCTTTTATTTTTAAATATCCATTTGAAACTAATGGATTTCATTTCTTTAGGTAATGAGGTATTTTTCCAATGTCATTGTTAGCATTGATTATATTTTCTTATTGGCACTTCTGAATTTTCTCAAGGAATTCCAGCATTGTCTGAAACAATTGGGCCTACAACAACATCTTCCAAAGATACTATTGACTTTGTATTGTTTAATTATGTTGACTTTGGTCTTCAATAATGGTTCTATTTTCGTCATGTATTTTGAGATCTATGTCCATAAAACTCTCAACACCTGTGGGAATATTTGCATACTCCTCTTCGAATTCAAAAATCCATTATTGTATCTCCCCCCGCAAACTCAACATCCTCAAAAAAATTGCATTTTCCGTCTCAAATACTGAATATTCTGTGAAATTATAAAATCCTTAATGATAACAACCAAATCTGAAATCGCGCCCCTTAATGCCTCTTAATGGACCTCTTCATTATCATAAGACACATGCAATTTGATTTGTCCCACTTTTCATTTTCCTTCTGATCATCAGAAGTACTCTTATCCATACGTGTGGGGCATACCTCCTTAAAGCAAGGTCTAGATACTTGACACCGAGAACTATTACTATGTTCTCATGTCAAAATTTGAAGTTGGTTTCATTCAACATAAAAAATATTGTTTAGGCCTTTAACAATGCTAACTGAAAAATTACGAATAAAAAATCACAAAGAACAACACGAATAAAAAATACTGAATTTATAAATTACATTCAAATAAAGGCCCAACTTGCTCAAAATGTATGAGATGATTTTTTCTTTTGTTACTATACACACGAATTTCACAACCAGGTAAGTTTCCAGGTAAGTCAGGGATTCCTAAGGATTCACTTCGAATTCAGACTTGCCTAGACAGAACTTTCCTAGACATTGTTACATTCATAGTATCGTAACTTATCTTAATAAATCATCACATTTTATGAGCCATCTTAAAACCAAAGTATCGGTTTCCATTAAGTGGCTACCTTTAGGTAACGGGTCAATTTCTTATAAAACTTTGGTGCAATAATAAGGTATTGATAACCTAGAACATACCGAACAACATGACTTCCTTTGGACCGACAATGTTGACATATATGTAAAATTTTTGGTCTCACTATACTTTATTATCACTCACTTGTACAAATAATTTCAACAACCATTATCTTCCTTTGGGCCGATAAATGATCATCCATTAAATGCACACCTAATATCCTTTTGTAAAATGAATTTAAATCAATCTTATCAAAAGAGGTACCTTTGGGTACAATTAGGACTCAATTAATTCAATTCAAGATACATATAACTTTAATGCCTTTATAAGAATTTAATTTATACCTTAGCCATAAAACAAAAGTGCAATTAAATAAATATATATATAATTGCATCATAATAATTGCATTTTTAATCTCAGAAACTATTCTCTAACTTTTCAGAGAGTTGTGCAGCCCCCACAAAATTTTGTGCAGTCTGCCAAATTAAAAAAGGTATTTTGTGCATTTGCATCAAAAACCGTGCTACCATATCAAAATCCGTGCTACCGTATCTTTGTCTGAGTAACTGTAAAATTGCATTTATTATGCTGAAATTGATCCATGATCTAGAGAGATTTTTCTTAATTTTGAAAGCACCTTAAGTAACTTTTCATATTTAGAAATTTAATTCCAAATCTATATAACCTTTCAAATTTAGAAGTTTAATTTCAAATTTGTATATTTTTGTTTTACGAAATTTATTAAAAATAAATTTCACCAAAACCCTAAATTTCATAACTCCCTATTAAAATTTTGTGCAGAATTTTGTGTGGCATCTTTGCGTCCGCAAAGAGGGTCACACAAACTCTGCCATGACCGAATTTTTATTAGAATTTTGCGATTTCAATTGAAAATCTTCTAGCAAATTCTAACCAACTTAATAACTGAAAAATAGGCAATTATGGCTGTAAAATTTTACAAGTTTTGTGCTCTCCAAACCAAAATTTTCAGATTAAAACAATCAAGAAAAATCCAATAAAAATCAATGAAAAAATCATCATTAATTCATAATTCTCTCTAGATCCTAAAAGACTTAATCCTTCGGCATAGGAAGGCTCTAATACCACTGTTGAAAATCATAAAGGCCAAACAATTACGCCTTATCTAGAGATCAAACAATTACATCTCATCTAGGGGTCAAACACTTACATCCCGAAGAAGGAGAAACAGTTTCCCTCCTTAACCTAAGGACCTTCCTATGCCAAAACCGACTTATGAAACATAAATCTTAAGTGCGGAACATAATAGCTGATTCCATGGAATAACTCAATCCTTTGAGAGATCACCAACCGTCTCCGTGAGCACGAGACGAGACTCTAATGGCAAGAAGCCCTTATTGTTGTTTTTCCGTATGGTCGAATAAGTCTTCCAAGACAGCAATATATGGCCCTTGAGATATCCTCTCCAAATTTTTTTAATAGATTTCTCTTCTCTATTCTTTGATGGTGGAAGAAGAAGAGAAGGCACACAGAGCTGTATTTTTCTAAAGAGAAAAACATCTTTTCAGTTTCTGTGTTTTTCTATGTTATCTTGTGCCTTGGGAACCAATCCTTATATATAGTAACCTATCTGGTTATCTGCCAACTTGAAAAAGGTATTTTGTGCGACTACATCCAAAACCGTGCTGTCACATCAAAATCCGTGCGTCTGCACGGATATCCGTGTGGCCCACACAATCCTTTTAAATGACAGTTTTCTAAATTACAAATCTCAGAATCAGTCCATTAATGATTTGATGTTTGCCTAAATTGTTCTACACATTTATGGACCACATCCTAATGAATATATTGATTGTCTATTACCTTATTTGATCACTTTAATTGACAACCATATATGACAGTAAACAATCCATATTTAGATTACATATATGCTCAATGTTGGCATTAAATCCAACGAGGTTGGTAATAAATCCAACACGCATAAGCGGTGATGTAATTTTTAAGAGTACATAAGATTTATCCCTTGCCTTTGAATCTTGATCTGTGTATATTCTTCCATTGTGTTCAATTGCGTTGACTGTGTTGCCTACTTTCGAGCTTGAAGCATATGTGTGATAGTACCTCGTGTTTTTATCCCCTTCTAATTTCCATTTCACTTTCGCTCTCTGCCTCCGCATGTCCTCTTCTAGGACCGCCAAATTCGTGTACCTGTTTTTGATCATGGCCTTTATTAATTTCTCTAGGGCGGTGATCTGCCCTTCTTTCTTGCGCCTCCTCCACCCAGCCAATGAATTCTCGGCATGCCATCAGTTGTCTCTTTATATTTCCCACCCTTCCTTTATTCCATTGTGTTATCTTTTTCTGCAGCATAAGTAGCTTTTGGTGCAGCTGTGTAGTGTTTCGAGCCAGTGGTAAGCCTTGCCATTCCTGTATGACGAAGTCCTTGAACTCCGGTATCCTCAACCAAAATTTTTCGAATCAGAATATCTTAGATTTTTTGAAGTCTGTCATGGCCTCGAATCTGATCGGACAATGATCCGAATTTGTGTTTGGTAATGTTTGTTGTTTTGAGTTTGGAAATGCCGTGGCCCATGCTACTGATATCAAGAAATGGTCCAGTTTTGCCATTGCCGGCTGTTCTCTTGCGTTTGACCATGTGTAGCTACGACCCTCCATTCTTATATCTTGCAGTCCCAATTCTGACAAACAATTATGAAACTCGATCGGCCATCTCATATCCTGCCTGTCGGAGTTTCTGTCTTGGATGTCGAGAGTGGTATTGAAATCTCTCGCTATAAGCCATGGCTTATCATCTGCCGGTTTCATCTTCCCTAGTTCATGAAAAAAATTGGTTCTGAAGGCCGCATTGGTGGGGCCGTAAACTCCAGTATACACAATGTTCCTTTGCAGCAATGTGTCTTTCAATTCGACTATCAAACAGTACTCCCTTGCTATTTCCGAAATTTTATGAAACCTTTGCTCTTGCCATGCTATAATTATTCGTCCTCTTATGCCCCTTGTTGGTAACGTTGCATATTTATTTAATCTTCTACCACATATCTCCTTTCTCATTGCTTCATCCATGTCACTCAATTTTGTCTCCTGAAGGCATACAATATCGGGCTTCTCCAGAAATATAGTCTCCCTAATGGCAATTCTCTTATCCCTTTCATTTAGTCCCCTAACATTCCAACTGACGGATTTAATTTTGGTTTTGTAAATCATGAGACCCCAATTGCATCCTACATTCCCTTGAAACCTTTCCTTTGAATCCCCAGTTTCTTTCATTGAAATATAAACGGATACATAAGTTTACATGTTCTGCCTGATTCTGCTGACCTTCAATTCCCTCTTGTCTTTTGATTTTTTTCTTCCATTGTCTAGACTTTCTGTTGCTAAATTGCCACCCACTATCTATCCTTCTAAAGAGCTGCTGTTTACTACTACACCCTCTACTACTCAACCCACTAATTAATACTGGAAATAACATTTTAAAACTGGAAATTCTACTACGGATCAATCTGCAGCACACTATTTGTGGATCTTATATCCCTATAGCAGCCTTTACTTGCGCTGCCACCTCCCCTTCGAACTCAATCCCTGCTGCCATCACAATTGCTTCTGTGTGATTCGGAGTTAGCGGGTCGTAGGACTTCAAGTAATCGGGACTGATATGCACCAGCTCTTTTTTCTTTTTCCTTGTGTATTTCTGTTGCAGAGAGGCCGAGTCCGGCCTTGTATTAATCCTTGCCTTTTCTTGTGGGGAACAGTACGGGCCCGTATTCTTTGATTTGAGACTTCTACTCCTGCGTACTGGGCCCGGGTGAGGCCCGTAAAACCAGGAGGTATATTCTCATCCTCCTCTTCACTCTCTTGGCCCATAAAACCTGGAGGTATATGCTCAACCTCCACTTCACTCTCTTGGCCCGTTAACTCAAGCAGTCCCCTTGAGTTCTGTTGGGCTGTAATCAGCTGAGGCCCATTTGTCATATTATTAGCATGATCTTTTTCCCTCACCCACTCCAGAGAGTTTTCTTGACCGCTGTTCCTTTCCTCCCCACTTTGAGTAATTGGGCTTTCCTTATTTTTCTGCTGACCAATGTGAAAGCAACTTTCTTTACCACCATTTTGAATTTTGACAGGCTGTCTATGTGCTGCCAGCATTAAACCTCCCTGTATCCATGCTGACAACTGAGGTGTAAGCCTTACCCATGTCTCTGCAATTTTCTTTCCCTCGGTACTTTTTGCATAAATTAAGAGCTCTGTCGTGTGCTGAGTTGACTGTAGCAGAAAGGTTACCTCCTTTATCCCCTGGCAAACCTCTCCCCTACGCTGTCCCAGACGGCTTGCATTTATGACAAGGTGCTGAGTTTGGTTTTGCCCCTTCTCCAGTTCTAGTATATCTCCTTTTCCTGGACCCTCAGTTTTGGGATTTTCTGCGTCCCCTTCCTGTGATGATGACCCATTTCTGTTGAATCGGGTCACCGGGCCGCTTGAGCCGTCTGTGTCCGACGAGTTGAATTGCGGTCGCCTTACAATTCTCGCTTGGTCTCTCCAATATTGTGCTTCAAGGTCCGTATTCTCCCTTGTTGGTTGTTGATCTCGTTGATTATTGTTTCTCTGGCTGCCTTGTTGGTTGATTGCCTGTGTTATTATCCATCCCTCTAACTCAAAGTGCACTGTAACCGAATGCAGATCTTCTGACACGGTGGTGTCCTACGGGATGTGCATTGGGTGATAACAGGCCACCAGAACCCTGAGTTAATCATAGTTGTCATTCTTCGGGAACGAAGACATTCTCTCTAATTTCCCAAAATACGCTACTACCTCTGTTATGTGTTCTTTATTCCAGAATTTCATTGGTAAATCATGAATTCTGATGCGAGCCTTGTGTGTGAGTGGATCATGCACCATTCCGTCATATTCGATCCATCTCGTTAACTGAATCTGTACTCCCTGTCCCAGTGAGAAGGCACAGATACCGCAAGCCCTGTTGCGCATATTATGGTTGGGGAATATGACCAGAAAATCCCCCATGCTTGTCGGTGGTTTCTAACCTTGATGAAGTCTGGGTTCACTCCAAAGTGGTTGGCCAGCTTGGTTACAATACCATATGCCAGAGCTGGAGTATTCTCATTCGGTCCAGTTAGGGCTATTGCTGATCGGTGAAGAAAATCAGTGGTGAGTGGGAGGTTGTGTCTTTTTTTTAGGAACACCCTACTGTCAGTAGGTCTGCGATTCTGAAAGTAGTCGGGGTTTATGAGAGGCATCGTCTCCCAATTCGCAAGAGGGTCCATCTCTTCTTTCTTTTTGGAATGTTCTGTGTGTTTTGTGTTATGGTGGGTGTCTGTTGCTGATTTTTGAGGAGTTTTATAGGCTGAGAAGTTATGGTTTGCACTCTCTGTCTCCCATTACTATGCCCAAAGATGGTGCATTTATGCTTGGTGTGGCCCTGTTCGTTACAGTGAAGACATTTAATAGCGTTCTGGCATTGAAACCTTCTGTGGCCTTTCTCCAAACAATTAAAGCACTTCCCTTCTGCCATTAGCTTTTGTCTCCAGAGCTCATTTGGCTATGTGTGTCCTTTTGGCATGTTCTTCTTTCTATGTCTGACTTATATCCATCCCTGCTCCTCGTCCGTATCTTTAGGAGACATGAGCTGTGCCGTGTTGGGTTTGGTCTGGGTTATGATACCGTGTACTGGGTTGGTTATGCTAGTGTTTGTACTGACATGTGTAGCCGATGCCTTGTTCGACGAACCATTACCACCTAAGGTCTTCCCTTCTACCTTGCCTTGTTCCCTCTCTCTAACCTTGGTCACCTGCTGTGCACACCATTCGTTCCTAAATTCTGCCAGCTGGGCGTGGCGTCGAGAGATGGCCTGCTCTGTTGTCCTTCTTGCTTTAAGCCGGGCCTCCGCCCAACTTGATCTCTGCCGGCCCGTCCCTCCTCCCACTACCTTGTTCCCTGGACTGGCTCTCTGCACTATGTCAGCATAACTATCCCATATTGCAGGGACATTGTGGATGGGCGGTTGTGTGTTCTCCTTCCCGGCCCCTGCCCGAGTACCCCCAGTCATCTTCGGCAATCTCCCCTCCACCACCAGGTCTCCGATGTCCTTGGGTGGTTCCTTCGCCTCGTCAAACCAGTCTTGTAGAGTATTCTCCTTTCCCGGTAGGCGGTTGCGGTTCCGCCTGTCGCCAATACCTGTGTGCTGTGAATCTTCCATCGATAGCCTTCGAGTAATATTTGGTTTGCTAGTTTCAAATTGAGACACACAATTTCCTGTCCTGACTAGTAAATGATCACCTGTTTTGTTCCTGTAGAACTCCCTCCGGAGGCTTTGCCAAGTGCAAGTAAATATGTCAAATAATATCTCACATCCTGTGTCCGGTTTTTTATGAGACCGTTTTAGTATAAGATTGATTATTTATTGTGTCAGGTTATGTTTCTTTTGCCGCAAGCTTTTGTGATTTGGTTGTGGTATTTTGGGCAGTATGGTGTTTTACCCAAGCCATGTGAAGTCGCCGAGGAGAACTAATTTGTGTTTGCTAAATTAGAGAGATAATTTGAGCCGATATGGTCTTTCTACTAAAACAGATTACCTGATAAAATTTCTACAAAATGGCAGCTTAAAAATATTAATTTTCTGCAGAATAATTTTCATTTGTGCCAATGAAGTAGGGGTGCAAACGGATTGGATAATATCTGACTATAAAATTTGATCTGGAAGCACATTTTATTGTGAAGATCATGTTGAACGGTTTGGATCGACGATTTGAAATTTCAAAATGTAAAAAATGGTTGTGGTAACTTTGTTGTAACTCAAAATTGTTGTAACTTGATCCCTCCTCTAATATATATCTATGGATATCCGATCCATATCCGTACGTATCCGTCTAATATCCGATCTGTATCCATATCCGAAAAATAAAAGCGGACACGGATATGGTTTCACCACTATCCAATCCGTATGTGATCCGTTTGCACCCCTACAATGAAGAGGTTTATATGTCCTAGCTAATCAAAGGTGTAGTTTGCCAAATCCTAGTAACTAATGCAGTATACTATAAATCTATAATACAGGATTACAGTATATATAGTAGAGAAACGTCTGCTGTGCATCAATTTTTTGCGCTACTGCAGGTATGGTGCATGCAATTGACTTGTATTTCAATGAATTTTATCTGAGTTCTTGTCAAAGTGTGAAATAATAGTGATGTTAGAATTACAAACTGCTGTCACTGCAAGAACTAAGCTATATATATTGATATCTTTGAAATTCGTGGTCCTACATACAAAAGATCCTACGCCGTTTAGATGATTATTGATTAATTAAAAACTAGTTCCGGGCTCTAATATTTAGTTGTAGCCCAAACTATTGACAATCAGAAATATAATATATAAGAAGTCCTGTGTTATTGTACAACTAGAAACAGAATCCTATAACACAACAATTCACAAAGAAAAGGATATGAAAGGTAAAAATTAAGTAAAAAGGAAGCAACGCACATGGAATGATGGGTAATTTGCAAATCTTTATTTAATCCAAATGACAAAACCATGCCAAGACATAACGCATAGATACAAGCACACAGCTATTGATATATTTGGAGGGACAAAAGAAAAGAAGACTTTTGAATATTATTGATTTGATTTCGCAAGGCAGCTTCTGCCAGGCTCTCAAAAAAAAAAAAAATATATATTATTGATTTGAAATTATAACCAAGCACTCTACATTAACATTACACCTTATCTGAAATGGATTAGTGGTTGTGCTTCTTTGGGTTCTTAACAATCATCACAGTGCAGTGTGCATGATGTGCACAATAATCACTCACACTTCCCAGCACAGCCCTATAAGAAATGAAAAGATGAGATTAGTTAAGGTCAAAGAATTTAATTCTTAGCCAGTATGTATGTGTATTAATACTGCAATTTAGTACCTTACAGCCTAACTAATTCCAACAGGTCCCTCATTTATATAATTACTCCCCAATTATTACCAATCAAGACTCACTCTAATGTAACTTAAAAAGGAACAACAATCAATTAGTTGTGCAATTAAGCTATACAAGTTTCCAATTGAACTCAGAAATGGTCTCTTTAATACCAAACAATTTTGGTTTACTATCAACTATCCAATTTAACACAAAAGTGGAAGGGATCGACTAACAGTCCCCCCCATTCAGTCCCCTAAACGTCCCCCTAACGGTCAAAGTACAACTGTCAGACATCTATTCAACATACATTAATTCACATACAAAATGGAAAGTATTCATACCTAAGATATCAAATATTCATATATAATTCATCAAGTATTCATACCTAAGATATCAAGTATTAATTCACATACAAACTGGGGACCATTACTTTTCGGGGGCACAACCAAAAAGTCACGTGGATCACACCACCAGTGCTACATCCATTGATTAAATTAATTCACATACAAAATAGAAAATATTCATATATAATTCATCAAGTATTCATATATAATTCATCAAGCATTCATACCTAAGATATCTATTATTTAAAAAAAAACTGGACACAATACATACTCATCTTTTACATATTTTTCAAGGTGGTTTTTTTTTCTCTGTTCAATCTAACCAATTTTTGGAACGATCTATGAGGAATTTTGCAAATCTAAAATCACGAACGTGTTCTACATAATTTTCTCTTTCAAATAAGATCCATGATGACATACTTTTACACGTTTTTCAAGGTATCAAATATTCAAATATGGAAAGTATTCATACAAAAGAGAAAGTATTCATACCTAAGATATCAAATATTCATATATAATTCATCAAGTATTCATACTTAAGATGTCAAGTATTTAAAGAAAAAAACTGGACTCATCTTTTACACGTTTTACACGTTTTTCAAGGTGATTTAATGATTAACAAAGTTAGTTAGAATGGGGGGGACGTTTAGGGGACTGGAGTGCGGGGGACAACATCTTTACTCAAAGTGGAAAACAGAACGAAACGGAATGAAAAAATCTTGGTCCAACTTGTGCCGGGATCTACCTGTGATCTGTATAAATATAACCAGAACACCTGACAAAATTGCCTCCATTTTGAAATGAAAAATGGGAAAAGAGGAAACAAACCTTTTAATCGCACCATAACCATGGCTTCCAACAACTAGAATATCGGCATGATGCTTCTCAACTGCCTCACAAAGAACATTCCTTGCATCCCCTTCATGTATCTCATAGACTACATCACTCACCTATAAAAGGATCAAAATTTGCAATTTGTTGAAGCAATAGTTATTAAAAATAGCACTTTAATTTATGATAGTTTTCTGGATTTCTAAAAACATTTTTGTTTCTTAGAAGCATCTACTCTAGTACTTGACCCTCTTGATCTTGATGCTAAAGCATCAATTGAACTTTGAAGGGATTTAATTGAATTGGGATTGAATATTGCACAACTGGAATCCCTGATAGCCTGTAGGAACCATATATTGCTATCATTTTGTTACTGTCTTGAAATTTCTATCTATCCTTGAACCCCAAGCAAATAGCTTCACCACTAATAATGTAATTATTTTTTATCCATTAAGCATATCTACATGAAATATTGAACATAGTAGAATACATAAAAAAAAAAAAAAAACATACCGAGTGGCAGAGTTCCTTGGCTTTTTCAATAACCCTAAGAGCGGATTTTGTCAAATCTGATTCCACAATTGGTATGATGTCAGCAGTTCCTTTAATTAAAAACATTGTTCAAGCAATAATAAATAGATATACCTTAAATTCCTCTAAAATAGTATAATTTTTCTCCAAAGCCCCTACAATTTGGTGATTTTGGATATCATTTGTGTTATAATCCGCAGAAATAGATGTAATTATTAGCTTAATAATTAAAATTTTGCTACTAATTAAACATTTAGGTTAATTAATTGGCTTCAAACTAAAGATTAAATAATTAATTTAATGAATTGTTTATATAATTACTCATCAAATCAGTTATTAGTTTTAGGAAATTAAAATTAAAGTTCTAAAAACTCAACAAATTTGAATATTTAAATCAATGAAGATTTATCAATTTTAAATCAATTTTAAGTAAATGCGATTTTTCCTAATTAAGGATACCAATATTAATAACTAGAATAAGTAAATTAGTTAACGAATTAGCAAATTTTATTATAAGATTTGTCGGTAAACGATCAAAAATCTCGTATCAATTTTTAAACGCAAATTTTATCAAGTTGCTCGATTAAATATACTTGGTTCCTAGCATATCCTAAAATATAAATTTCTTTTCATTGAAAGAATCTGGACCGTCCGATATATTCTCAGCACGGATCTCAAAGGGGACCATTTTAAAGACCCCTCTCTTCTTTCTCTCTTTCACTCTCTCTGCCTTTGGCCCCCGCACCCCCCTCTTTCTCGAACCCTAACCTCCTCTCCTTTTTCCATAGCGGCCCGCTCTCTCTCTTCGCTCTCTGCACTCATACCCCACATGGGGGTCTCCTCTTTGGTTTCCGATGCCTTCCTGGAGAAGGAAGGTGAGGCGATTTTGGGGTTGGTCGTTCCCGCTCTCGTTGCTGTCCCGTCTCTTGTCAGAGCACCACGCCTCTTTTACGACTTTGTTGCTCTTAGCGACGATAGTCGTCGCTGTCCCGTCGGTTAGCTCGTGGGTTAACTACCTGCTCTCTATATTAACCCTTTTTGGTTGTTTACTCGGTTTGCTCTTGGCTATTGCTATTTTTGCTCTTACTTGCTTGCTCATGCGCTGAGATTTCTCGATCCCTCCTCTTTTACCTCTTTTCCGTTTTCCACTGTGACTATTGATTATCAAGGAAAAAAGGATTTTGATTGTGCTTGGGTTACGATTTTCCGCTCCAGTGCCTTGCCTTTGGTGATTTCGGGTGCTTGGAGGTGTCTCTGTTGGTATTGTTTGCTTAGTTCCTGGAAGGCCGAGAGGCGAGGCTGCAAGGACCTTGGTACTAGCCATTTTAAGAGGAACGATCAATATCGGTAATTAATCCTTTTTCCTTGAATAGATTTGTGCCTCGTTGATTTTTGAAATGCCGTAAATGGTGGTAGGACTTGAATTTGTTAAATGTTGAGTACGGGTTGTTGATTTTCCCGACTCAACCGATTGTTTGGGTTTGGGAATATGCGTAATGTGACGATTTACGATTGAGGGTGCCGTTCGGCCTTGAATTGCCTTTTTGCCTATTTTTGGTTTCGTTCTGTGATGACTTGTGACCGGTGCTCTATGATGTTGTTGATCGCTTACCTTGCCGGTTTGGCACTAGCTTACGGCCTCTGTGTTTATGTGTGAGCCTTGTACCGGCCTTTGCTTCTCCTGTTCTTGTTGTGTTGTTGTACCAGTAGGTACGGCATAGTGATGCCTACTGGATCGGTTTCCTTCCTTTGTCTTGCTATTTTGTTATGCCGATTTTTGTCACTGGTAATCGGTACCAGTAACTTTCTGTGATGCTGACCTCTGTTGATTGTTGATTATTGGAAAAATTTGACTTGGGGAATTAATTGA
Source organism: Carex parvula (assembly GCA_025461045.1). Lineage (NCBI taxonomy): Eukaryota > Viridiplantae > Streptophyta > Magnoliopsida > Poales > Cyperaceae > Carex > Carex parvula. Next base: position 92,891 of record JAJGRW010000894.1, on the reverse strand, counting down.
ATTATGGGCCTTTAAATTGCTGCTGGGCCATTTTAATTGTGAATACATAGTGGGCCCTTGATTGTTTAATAAAAGGGGCCTTGGGCCTCTTTCCTATTAAGGCTCGGCCTTGATTAATTGACTTATTTTTTTTGGGGTTAGGCCCAAACCGAAATAACATATGTTAGGAGTTCATTTTAAATAGGGTTTTTGAATTGTGATGAATTGAAATTTAGCCCAATTTTGATCGGGTTGTGCAAACCCAACATGGGACAGGTTTAGAACACGAAATTAAATTTTGTTAGATTAGATAGGATTTCGAGAATATAGAAATTTAATTAGGAAGCATAGTTTGGACCTTAGTTAAAACAAATTGATGTAAAATATGGCTTAGTAATTTAGGGTCTCGAGCCTCCTCACGGTAGGCTCGATCCGAAGTCGTGACAATTATTAAAAAGTGATCGAAATCAAAAGTGCAACCAAGTGATGATTTAAAACATTTAAAAGTCGAACTAAAAGTCGAACTAAAAATTGTAAAATAACGTAAACTTGAAGATCGAGAGATGATTAGAATAGCCCTGGATACTTGCCTCATAACATAATTTGAGCAGATACAAAGATCCGATTTGGGCAACGTATGATCTCGAAACACATTTAATTACACACCGTAAATAATTAGAATTAATAAGTTAGGTAATTAGGATTTATAAATTAAGAAATTGAATTCTAAAAATAAAATATAAATATGTTGTTAATAAATAAAGGACAATTAATTAACAACATATTAATATTTTCAAATCATTACGACTGCAAATTTTATTAAGTAGGATAATTAATTAATCAACGTATTATAACTAATTACGTACTTAGGAATAAAATAAATTGATTATAGTTAATTCATTAGAAAACGCACGTTATATGACAAGTATTTAATTAAGGTGAATTATAATACTTAAAATGTACCTTAAGTATTTTTATCATATAAATACGTAATAACATTATTAAATATTATAATAAATTATTTAAAACAGTTTATCTTCAAATTAAAATATAACAAATATTTAATTTACGTTAGATTAATTTAAACCAACTTAGACTTAATTTTACGTTCAATCGGAACCGAGTCAAACCGACCGAACTGATTGAGCAGATTTCGAACAGTAGTTAGTTAATTAGACTCGAACACTTAACTAAAAGTAATTAAACGGGGTAAAGGGTTACGAAATTGTAGTTTAGTATTTAATTAATTTACGTCCGAATTACAGGTCAGCAGACCTACCTAGATTCCAATCCGTGGACCGATCCCGCTGACGCTTGTATAGGAGCAGGCGAGGATTACGCGGATTACAAGCATATATTAGCTTATGTGCTTTCGGCCGACATATCAGGTGTGGGACATCTGCATTATGTTTTCGTGGCGTACTCTTATCAAGTCGTCCACTTGACCTGTCATCTGTACTTTAAATTAAGTAGATGCATTAGAGCATGTTTACCTTTTCAGAGTTTTACTTAGGATTTGCATAATCCCTTATAAATAAAAAATTTACCGTATTCTTAGGAGTAGTGTAATTTAATATATATTAAATTAGGATATTAGTTGTCATCTTCTCATAGAGGACAACATATTATATAGTTGAGCATATGCATTGGTGAGAGTTGAGAAGAAGACCGAGTGACTGCGTTCCGGCTGGGTGGTATGGAACTGGTCGGCCCGTTAGCCATTGAGCCGAGAGATCACTTGATTTCTCAGATGGTCTTTTAGGGGTATTATTATATGTATTAAGTTGTTATTATATCATTTTCATTCATTTTACCATTACGTGGGGACCGGACTCGAGCCCAGAGGCACGAAGACAATTTGGGAGTGTTTCCCCCTACATTAGGAGCTACATGCCTAGTATGGCTTCCACAGATGCTATGGTAGATATTTAATTTTATTGCACGGGCCGGACTCGACCCCTTCCCATTGGTCTGGCTGGACAGTGGAGTTTGGTTGTCTGCTCATGAGGAAACAGATTAACTCATTTTTACAACATGCTTGTATGATTTCTCCTATTTTACATGTTTGGATCATGAATCGTCTTTGAGTAAGGAAAAACACATGGAATTTGGTATAACCATCTGCTAGCGTGCACCGACCTGCGAGTTGACGTCTTTGGGGAAATGCTCGATGTTTTTAGGCATCGAGTATCATTGCACCCCCTGATCGCAGTACTTGTGTTATATCAGTTTGGAATATTAATTCAAATTGGCACGGCACGGGGGTGATAAATTATCCGTATTATTACTATATTGCTTTGTACACCTAGTACTTAGGTACTGGACCCCGATTGGATATACAAATACATTCTCTTGTATTTTACTTTGGGAAATCTTGGCATGTTGTGATAATAGGATAATCGCATCATATCATTACTATATGTATTTTCTTTTGTAGATTATATGATAGGTTTAATTACTGCAACATGTGAATTAAAAGTGAAACAATTACCGAAAATTACGTAGTTACAATTTAAAATGTGCTTTGACTTAGAGGATCCCTGAAGGATAATACTAGGTCACATACTGGGCGATCATTCGCTCACCCACCTTCTGATGTGGGATTTCAGGTACAGAGACTGGCGATCTGCAGCAGGAGGCATCAGGAGATGTCCCCGATGGCCACGCCGCTTGATAGGGATGTTAGGACTTTGGTTAAGATACGACTTCCAATGTTTTTGATTTAGTACATTGGACTCGATAGATCTTGTATCTCTTTGTTAGACTATGTTATTTTATTCTGATGAGGAGTTCTATGGATAATATATGTATGTTGAGGAGGGATCTGATTACAACATTTTTGAGTTACCACAATAATTTTCTACATTTTCAAAGTCCAAATCGTCGATCCAAACCGTTCAACATGATCTCCACAATAAAATGTGCTTGCAGATCAAATTTATATTTTTTTGAATTTTTTAATATTTATTATGATGGGTACAAAATTCAATGGTCTGAATTTGACTAGTTTTTGTAAAATACTTAATGAATAGTAAAAAAATTCAAAAAAAATGTAAAATTTGATCTGCAAGCACATTTTATTGTGGAGATCATGTTGAACGGTTTGGATCCACAATTTGGACTTTGAAAAAGTAGAAAATAGTTGTGGTAACTTTGTGGTACCTCAAAAGTGTTGTAATCGGATCCCTCCTCATGTATGTTATATTTAGTTGTGATTTATGACTATTGCTTGTGGATTTTATTTCCGCTTCCGCTGTTGCATGATTATTATATTGTTTAATCTTGCGTGTCTTTATGATCATTAGATACGAGCGGGGATTGATTACACC
>JAJGRW010000894.1:0-84104 GCA_025461045.1 Carex parvula | reverse complement strand
ATTCCAAAAAATGTAAAATTTGGTCTCCAAGCACATTCAATATTTAGAACATGTGAACGGTTCGGATCGGTTGTTTGTATTTTCAAATCCAAAAAGGGCCCGAAGTAAACGGGGCGGTTTACTTTGCAAAGCACCGTAGCTTACTATATATATATATATATATATATATATTATATATATATATATATATATATATATATATATATATATATAATAAGTACATATATAGAGAGAGTTGGGTTACTTCGCGAAGTAAACCCAGTGTTTTATGATCCACAATTTTATGAAAATAAGTGATTTTAAAAAATTCTAAAAAAATAGTAAAAATTTCTAAAAATTGTAAAATTTGGTCTCTAGCACAATTTAATATGGAGATCAACATGGACGGTTAGGATCGACATTTTGAATTTTGAAATTGAAGATATATATGTGAAGTAAAATACTCGTTTTACTTCGCAAAACCGTAGCCCAACTCTCTCTCTCTCTCTCTCTCTCTCTCTCTATATATATATATATATAGTCACACTCCTCATAATTTTTGAAAGAACAGTAAACTATATTTTGAATCAGCTTAATTTTAAAATTGATTTATGCTTATTCATCATTTGAAATATTTTTATATTTATTTTACTTAAAATGAGTTGTTTAGTTATTATTTTATATTATAGTGTTATTGAATGAATAATTTCATACTTCTAGTAAATATATATTGTGTTGGATTGTAGAGAATGCTATTGCATGAATATTATTACTTTAATATTATAATTAATAATTTTATGTACGTTATTATTAATATTTTTGTTATTAGATGTAATTACCTGTACTTACAAATATTTTTGTCAATGAAACCTATTAAATCCACAAGATCTGACCACCTAAAAATGAGGATTCAATGAATTTGAAGTACGGTTATTAATTACTGATTGAAAGTATATAACCCGACTATTACGGATTGAATCAAAAACATAGAAAAATGTGGATTCAATGCAACCCATTTAGAACCCTATTTGCAACTTATTTTATTGTTTTTTTTTTAGACATGATATTTCATTACGTATTGAAAATGGTTGCTTTTGGTTTAAAAAGAAAACAGCAATTGTTTATCCGTATTAACATAGATTTGACTAATATGTACCTCCCCCAATAATGGACTTTGGGCCTTTTCAGGCCTCTAACTTTGATTATGTTCTTTCATTAGGGGATAACTTTTTTTTTCTTTTGTAGACAAGTAGACATGCTATTGATGCTATTATTAATAAAAGTAGAAAGTTATAGATCAATTAATGAGAACAAGATACCAAGAATTTGGATGCCAAAGTAACTCAAATTTTGAGTTTGTATCCAGACCGTCAATCTGCTCTGGCCACGATTACTAAAGGAACCCACCGCCCTGTCTCGGAATTCACATTCTCTTCATTAACTGAAAAGGAATTATGAGATCATGATAAGTACTGGAGAGGATATTAGAATTTCAAATTTCACGCCTTGTCCATTTGGCCGTTGTCTCTCTCCTTTTTAAGTAACCATTAAACTTTAAAATTACACACCAATGAAATTACAGTATGAACTTTTGATCCAAATAAAATAAAATAATTACTTTATTTTATTAGATTGACTGGACTAAATGATGTTATTCAGTATTTTATGTTGTTAGGAATTAGGAGATAATTAATTCAAATATGCTGTAATGTTCTTTACTATCCAGATTTTTAGATAATTTTTCTAAAAAAGTAAATTTAGTTATATGATAATAAAATTATAATACAACATGACCGGTAAGAAACACAAAAAAATTTATACTTGAAAAATGATTTATATCAAGTACTAAAGCAAAACAATTTTCTATTCTTTATTTAATATATATTATTTTGTTTAATAAATGGATATTAATGAGTCAACAATTTTATTTGAACATTAGAAACTTTATTGTACTTAGTTTTGAACTCTTAATATTTTCGTATTATTTATGGATTTTTATTTGATATTGAGAATCAAATTATTGACTTTCCAATACTTCAAAATAACTATTAAATTTTTGTATTGTTTTCAAATCCTCTGCCAATGTTTCAAATCCTCTCGCAAGTCAAACTAATAATGAACTCCCCCGCCAACAATTAAATTAATGTTGATCTGATCCCATAATCTTTTAATTTTAAGGATGCGCCACTTATTAGATTCCTTTCTTCTCTCTCCTTAGTTCTATGCGAGCTAAAATTGCGTGTTAAATTTAGGGTTAATTTTCTGTGTACCCTTCAGAAATTCTTTGATTTCTTATTTACCCTTCAAATTTTCAATATATCTTATTTAACCTCCAACTCTCACAAACCTTTCTTATTTATCTCTTGAGTTGTTTGGATTAGAATCAGGCAATAAACAATTTGTTATTTCCAACTATGCCTCTATGTCTCCAACTATGTACTCTAATGGCTTCCCGTTCAGTTAAGTTCTCTTTAAACTTCTAATATTAAAAGACTTCTCATCTATTTTTCCTAGCTACTTTCTAATTCATTAACTAAATCTTTCAAAGCGGGCAATCAGGACAGTAAGGATCAAGACTCCATTCAACTCAAACAAATCTGATACTGAGTACCGAATCCTAGTTGCTTTTGGGGTACTCGGATAAGCTCTAACTGAGTCGATTCATTGGACAGTCCAGATTTGATTTGATGGCATCACTGGACTGGACAATAATTTGGATATGGTCTAAGGTGCTGAGGTTTTAAGGCTATGTTTGGATGACACAAGAATAGAGACTATTCTAGAGTAGTAGCTAAACAAAAAGTAAAACATAAAAAGTAAGATGGAGTCAAGACAAATCAAATTAACTTACTTTACACTTCCTTATTTATAGGGCCCACTGTCACTAGCAAAGATTGACTTAAAAAGAACTAATTTATCTCTCCTCAAAACAGATTAATAGCAGCGGCTAGAGTTAAATCTTGCGTTTCTTCACATATATATATGTCCAAGGAAATAAAGGAGATGAAATCTAGCTAGTACGTACCCAATATAAAGATTTCCATCTCTTTAGAGAAAAAGAAAAATGCAAGTTCAATTTCGTGAGAAACATCTGGAAAATAAGTGACTTGAGGGTCAAAATAAACTCTAATTTAAAATATATATATATATATATAGAGAGAGAGAGGGGGAGTTGGCTACTCTACTTACATAAGCATATGAGGGCATATGTTTATAAGTCATTTTTGCGTTTTCAATATTCAAATGGTCGATTTAAAGCGCTCAACATGTTCTCCATATTAATAAGTGTTTGGAAACGAAATTTTACATTTTTTAGAATTTTTTTACTATTTTTCTAGAATTTTTCAAAACAGTGGTTTAATATGGTAAAAAAATAATTAAAAAATCTGAAAAGTGCTATTTTGAAAAATTCTAAACAAATAGTAATCTATTTTGAAAAATTCTAAACAAATAGTAATAAAATTTCAAAAAATGTATAATTTTGTTTGCAAACACATATTAATATGGAGAACATGCTGAGCACTTCAGATCGACCATTTAGACATTGAAAATGCAAAAATGACTTATAAGCATATGCTCTCATATGCTTATGTAAGCAGAGTAGCGACTCACTACATATATATATTATTAATTAATTAACTAATTGCATAAAATAATAAAAGTGCTCGTGAAAGAGAGCAAAATGTTACGATTATATCTAAGTATAATAATATAACCTAATTTAAGAACCTCGTTGTAATATGAAAAATGCTGTAGGAGTATGACGAAATATGAAGTCCATAATGTGGTAGATTTAAGATCTGAAAACATATAAGATTCCTTTCCTGTTCTTCTGAGAAGGCCATAGCGAGTACTAATGGGCCAACTAACGGGCCTACTATTGGGCTACAAAAATCAAGTCAATGTGTTAGCACGGGTTGGTCCAATGGTCCTACTATAAATTAAGTCGGAGGCAATTGTTACTTGTTAGCCTGGGCCTAACCTGTGTTTGCATGAAAATATCAAAATTCAGATTTTGGTCATTATGTTTTAAAAATTAAAAATAATCAATTTAGTCCATAAACATTTATTTAAATCAAATTAGTTCAAAAGACACTTTTAGTATGGAATCTAATTTTGATTTATTCAAGGGAAGATAAACAGACTTCTGGAATCCCACCTCTTGCTATATATTTGTATCAAATTGGGAAACAAAGCATAAACAGACTTGTGGGAGCATCAAAGGAGCCTTCAACCCAATATGCTACCGGGAGAGAAGATGGTTTTAATTGCGTGCCTTTCTACAACATGAAGGTATTTTCAAGTTCTCTACACTTTATGTGATTACTTAATTATAATGTCTCAGATGCATCAACCATTTCTTGCATGATCAAAATAGAATTAATATTAATTGTAGTTCAATTACAGAAAGTGTGCTTTTATTCAGTAAAAATTAACACACAGGTATGACATCAAGTCTTGCAACAGGACAGTCCTTGATTTGTCTTATAAGGTTTGTACAGAGGTGTGGTATCATGAGCTAAGATTCCCAAAAGTAACTCAAATTTTGATTTAGATAAGAACCGTCTGATCAGAATCCGGACCAATCTAGCTCGAGGTGGAATTTGCCAAATCGTGGTATCATGTTCTCTTTAATTAATTGATCTAATTTTGCTAGTTTTTATTAATAACAACAATAGCATGTCTACTTGTTTACAAAAGGACAAAGTTATGAAGCGTCGCCCCAAATTCCTACTTTGCTGTACAATACCTCATCCAATCTTGCGCGCAGTCTTTCCTTCTCCGTCACCTTTCTCCTCATTAAACTTAATTCCCACCATCTGTCTTCGATCAAGTTAAGAGCAAAGACTTTGATCAAGTTATACACCAGTGTGTTTGCAAATTAGAGATATCGATTTGACACCTTCAATCACCATCTGTCTCATGAATTCTCTATGGTGATGCATCACCTCTAAGATGGTGGTGGAGACAGCTTTATTATGAAATTAAGAAAACTCGTGTTTGTCGACTGCCTGATGCCCACCGGTTTAAGCTGAAATTAAGCATCTCAATAAGTAATTATTAAAGAACTTGCAGGGTTTTTATCATGCAGCTCTAATATTATATACCAGCATTTATCTTGCAGCTCTAGAAGTTCCTGAATAATTGCAAAAAGAATTAATTCCCGAATTAACAAAGAAAGCGAACTGAAGTAAAAATGGTAATTAATTGGCTGATGTAACATACAATAAACAGTCACCAAATGATAAACATGACAAATTCAGAAAGATGAAGAAAACTGCAAAAGTTTTATGACTTATCGAAACTTTTATTGACTAATGCAAACATGCCTAAAAGGCAGCGTTTTATTGTTGACAATAACAGATTACGAACTAAACAAGTTGTTACATATCATGTTGGTAACACATTAATTTGATTAGTTGGTATTGGAGAACTGAGCTTGGAGCCAATCAACTATCTTCTTATCAAGTTGGAATGCCTTGGATAGCACATCATCTGAAATAGGTGGGTTTGATCCGAAAATTGCATTTGCGATAGTGATCAAGCCGGGATTTTGGCTACTCAGACCCGCAAATGCAACAGCAGGGACATGTCCAACGTTGAACTGGAAGTGGATGAGTCCCTCAGGAAAAACAAACACATCACCCTTGTTCAACACCTTGGAGAAGAGCGTGAAGTTTGGGGCTGACGTCACAAATCCGACATAGAGAGTGCCCTCAATGACGGTGAGCACTTCAGTTGCTCTGGGGTGAGTATGTGGTGGGTTGAGGCCGCCGTTGGGTGCATAGTCGAGACGAGCAATGGAAATTCCCAGGGTATTGAGTCCGGCAATTCTTTGCACATTGAGTAGGGTGACGTTCGACCCGAGATTCTTACTTGTGTCACCAGCCTTGTCGAGGCCTGAGAAGAAGAAGTCTTCTGGTTTGGCATCAGCAGAGTTCTTGCAAACTAAACCGTTCACAAATACTGTAGAGCTATTGTCAGCAACACAGAAATCTTGAAGTGGGCTAGGGTCAGAAGCGAATGCTTGAGAGCAGGCCAAGGCAAGCAAAGTGAAGAGAAAAAGTGTAAAGTAAGCCATTTCTTTCAAGTTGCAAATTGCTATTTGGTTATACAATGTCCAAAGCTTGTATGGTTATTTATAGTAGCGGGTTCTTGAAATGGTCCTCACAGTTTGGAAATAAAATAAGTGAAGTTGTTGGCTAATTAGTCTATCTTTGAAATGTTGTCTGTGAATTGGTCAAGCGCTAAAGTTTTTTATCTTAGCAGTTAGCATACTTTTTTTGAAACCTTGGTAGAAGCTACCAAGGGGAGCAATTAGCATACTGGTCTGGGGTCATTAAATCAAAGACGTAGAGAACTTAATTCAATCTTAGGTATGTAATGTAGTTAACAAAGTGTTTTTAATTAATGTTGGCTCTTTCGTATGTAACATCACATATGTTGGTTTGGTGAGAGTGTACCATTTACTAGTAAAAAATGTGCCACGCAGAAAAGTCGGTGCAGTAAGTAGAACTTGTCAATCTTTTGATTAGTTCCCCATTAAGCACATACGTTAAAATCCGATCCGATTAACTGCATAATATAATTAAATATATACATATATATAAGTGGCTAATCTACTTACATAAGCATATGAGAGCATATGCTTATAAATTATTTTTGCATTTTCAATGTCTAAATGGTCGATTTGAAGTGCTCAACATATTCTCCATATTAATATGTGTTTGAGAACGAAATTTTACATTTTTTGGAATTTTATTAATATTTGTTTAGAATTTTTCAAAATAGCATTTTTCAGATTTTTTTTATTACTTTTTTTACCATATTAAACCGCTGTTTTGAAAAATTCTAAAAAAATAGTAAAAAAAATTCCAAAAAATGTAAAATTTCGTTTCCAAACACTTATTAATATGGAGAACATGTTGAGCGCTTTAGATCGATCATTTGGACACTGAAAACGCAAAAATGACTTATAAGCATATTCCCTCATATGCTTATGTAAGTAGAGTAGCCAACCTCATATATATATATATAAAGAGGAGGGATCCACTTACAACAAATTTGAGTTACAACAAAGTTACAACATTCATTTTTTTCATTTTCAAAGTCCAAATCATCGATCCAACCATTCAACATGATCATCTAAATAAAATGTACTTGCAGATCAAATTTTATATTTTTTTGAATTTTTTTACTATTTATTAAGATGGGTACAAAATTCAATGGTCTAAGTATGGCTATTTTTTGTAAAATACTTAATAAATAGTAAAAAAATTCAAAAAAATATAAAATTTGATCTGCAAGTACATTTTATTTAGATGATCATGTTGAACGGTTGGATCGACGATTTGGACTTTGAAAATGAAAAAAATGAATGTTGTAACTTTGTTGTAACTCAAATTTGTTGTAAGTGGATCCCTCCTCATATATAAATATATATATATAGAGAGAGAGAGAGAGAGATGGGCCATTGTGTTTTGCAAAGTAAAACCCCCTCTTTACTTCGGGCCTTTTTTGCATTTTGAAAATCCAAACAACCGATCCGAACCGTTCAACATGTTCTAAATATTGAAATGTGCTTGCAGACTAAATTTTACATTTTTTGGAATTTCTTCACTATTTTTTAAGCCACTTTGAAAATTGCTGATCCAGTGGTCCAGAAAATTTTACTGTTTTTTTACTGTTCACAGTTGATCGGCAATTTTCAAAGTGGCTTAATAAATAGTAAAAAAATCTCAAAAATATAAAATTTAGTCTACAAGCACATTCAATATTTAGAACATGTTGAACGGTTCGGATCGGTTGTTTGAATTTTCAAAAATAAAAATATGACCCGAAGTAAAGAGGGAGTTTTACTTTGCAAAGTACAATAGCCCATCTATATATATATATAGAGGAGGGTTCAAATGCCTCCATTTTTCATGCCTCCACTATGCCTCTATTTTTAAAAACTTTAATAACTCAAAATTTAAAACTAAAAAAATAAAAAAAAAATCATTGGATATGATCTACATCATTTTATCTATGCACGTGTAAAAAATTATGACATTTCAATTTTATTTTGGTTGTCATCAAGAGCTTGTAAAAAATGTACTAATGTGGATAATTTCTATTGTTGATTTTTCAACTTATTGATTCACATAAAAACAAAATCAAAATGTGATAATTTTTTATGAGCACACAGATAAAACGATGTAGATCATATCCAACGGTTTTATGAGGAGGGATCCACTTACAACAAATTTGAGTTACAACAAAGTTACAACATTCATTTTTTTCATTTTCAAAGTCCAAATGGTCGATCCAAACCGTTCAACATGATCATCTAAATAAAATGTACTTGCAGATCAAATTTTATATTTTTTTGAATTTTTTTACTATTTATTAAGATGGGTACAAAATTCAATGGTCTAAGTATGGCTATTTTTTGTAAAATACTTAATAAATAGTAAAAAAATTCAAAAAAATGTAAAATTTGATCTGCAAGTACATTTTATTGTGGAGATCATGTTGAACGGTTGGATCGACGATTTGGACTTTGAAAATGAAAAAAATGGATGTGGTAACAAGAGATGTCACCAAAAAGAGGTGTCATCCGATCCCTCCTCATATATATATATATATATATATATATAGAGAGGAGGGATCCACTTACAACAAATTTGAGTTACAACAAAGTTACAACATTCCTTTTTTTCATTTTCAAAGTCTAAATCGTCGATCCAACCGTTCAACATGATCATCTAAATAAAATGTTGCAGATCAAATTTTATATTTTTTTGAATTTTTTTACTATTTATTAAGTATTTACAAAAAATAGCCATACTTAGACCATTTGATTTTGTACCCATCTTAATAAATAGTAAAAAAATCCAAAAAAATATAAAATTTGATCTGCAAGTACATTTTATTTAGATGATCATGTTGAACGGTTTGGATCGACGATTTGAACTTTGAAAATGAAAAAAATGAATGTTGTAACTTTGTTGTAACTCAAATTTGTTGTAACTTGATCCCTCCTCATATATATATATATATATATATATATATATATATATATATATATATATATATATATATGTGTAATAGATAGAGTAAGGCTACGGTGCTTTGCAAAGTATACCACCGCCTTTACTTCGGGCTACTTTTTAGATTTTGAAAATCCAAACAACCGATCCGAACCGTTCAACATGTTCTAAACATTGAAATGTGCTTGGAGACCAAATTTTACATTTTTTGGAATTTTTTTTACTATTTATTAAGCTACTTTGAAAATCGCTGATCTGACGGCAAACAGTAAAAAACAGTAAAATTTTCTGGACCACCAGATCAGAAACTTTCAAAGTGGCTTAATAAGTAGTAAAAAAATTCCAAAAAATGTAAAATTTGGTCTCCAAGCACATTTCGATGTTTAGAACATGTTGAACGGTTCGGATCGGTTGTTTGGATTTTCAAAATCCAAAAAGTAGCCCGAAGTAAACGGGGTGGTTTACTTTGCAAAGCACCGTAGCCATACTCGTAATAGATATATATATATATATATTTATATATATATGTAATAGATATATGAGGAGGGATCCACTTACAACAAATTTGAGTTACAACAAAGTTACAACATTCATTTTTTTCATTTTCAAAGTCCAAATCGTCGATCCAACCGTTCAACATGATCATCTAAATAAAATGTACTTGCAGATCAAATTTTATATTTTTTTTGAATTTTTTTACTATTTATTAAGTATTTTACAAAAAATAGCCATACTTAGACCATTGAATTTTGTACCAATCTTAATAAATAGTAAAAAAATTCAAAAAAATATAAATTTGATCTGCAAGTACATTTTATTTAGATGATCATGTTGAACGGTTGGATCGACGATTTGGACTTTGAAAATGAAAAAAATGAATGTTGTAACTTTGTTGTAACTCAAATTTGTTGTAAGTGGATCCCTCCTCTAGATATATATATATATATATATATATATATATATATATATATATATATATATGTAATAGATATATATATAGAGAGAGAGTTGGGCTACTTCGCGAAGTAAAGTGTTTTATGATCCACAATTTTATGAAAATAAGTGATTTTAAAAAATTCCAAAAAAATAGTAAAAATTTCTAAAAATTGTAAAATTTGGTCTCTAAGCACAATTTAATATGGAGATCAACTTGGATGGGTAGGACCGACATTTTGAATTTTGAAATTGAAGATATATATGTGAAGTAAAACACTCGTTTTACTTCGCGAAGTACCGTAGCCCAACTCTCTCTCTCTCTCTATATATATATATAGTCACACTCATAATTTTTGAAAGAACAGTAAACTATATTTTGAATCGGCTTAATTTTAAAATTGATTTATGCTTATTCATGTTTAAATATTTTTATATTTATTTTACTTAAAATGAGTTGTTTAGTTATTATTTTATATTACAGTGTTATTGAATGAATAATTTTCATACTTCTAGTAAATATATATTGTGTTGGATTGTATAGAATGCTATTGCATGAATATTATTACTTTAATATTATAATTAATAATTTTATGTACGTTATTATTAATATTTTTTGTTATTAGATGTAATTACCTGTACTTATAAATATTTTTGTCAATGAAACGTATTAAAATCACAAGATCTGACCACCTAAAAATGAGGATTCAATGAATTTGAAGTCCGGTTATTAATTATTGATTGAAAGTATATAACCCGACTATTACGGATTGAATCAAAAACATAGAAAAATGAGGATACAATGCAACCCATTTAGAACCCTATTTGCAACTTATTTTATTGTTTTGTTTTATTATACATGATATTTAATTACGTATTGAAAATGGTTGCTTTCGGATTAAAAAAAAAACAGCAATTGTTTACGTATTAACATAGATTTGATTAATATGTACCGACCCTAATAAGGGCTTTGGGCCTTTTCAGGCCTCTAACTTTGATTATGTTCTTTCATTAGCGGAGAACTTTTTTTCTTTTGTAGACAAGTAGACAATTAGACATGCTATTGATGTTATTAATAAAAAGTAGAAAGTTATAGATCAATTAATGAGAACAAGATACCAAGAATTTGGATGCCCAAAGTAACTCAAATTTTGAGTTTGTATCCAGACCATCAATTTGCTCTGGCACGATTACTAAAGGGGACCCGCCGCCCTGTCTCGGAATTCACATTCTCTTCATTAACTGAAAAGGGAATCTTTTACAATTAGTGGAATAGTGGATCCGGACGTTCTTTTAACTTGGCACGAATCTCAACCGTTTGATTTTAGACAATCCGGCTCCTGTCTATAACATAGGGGATCTTTCAATATTAGTGCGGATCTAATCTACATGAATCTTAAAATAGATCGGACAGTTAAAATTAATTAACTCAAATATTTCCTTTTGAGTTAATGGAGGATACGAATTCGTAAGCAGGGGAAAGTAGGTGAGGAAAATGGGTACTCAGCATTATAAATTATAAATTTTTATTTTACCGATGAATTGTACATTAGTTTTTCTCACAAAATAACATTATATTGTACTTATTTATCTAGCTCTTTTATTTTAATTTCTGATTGTGCCCCTGATTGTAAGCCTTATGATAAAAGGCTCTACTTTAGCAAGCTTCAAAAAAATTATGCAAGAATCGGACCCTTTCTAATGAGCTTAATTTTTAATATAAAATTGGTGGTGGATATAGGCAATAAGTAAAATGAATGATGGGTTTACGAGCGTAATTTTCTAAACCTATATTAGTTAAAACATTATTTTTAACATTTTTAGAATAATTATTGACAAGTGAGAGGTTAATTGTAATTGGTAGATTGCTCTTTGAATGGGTATTCGTGCACCATATACGTCATAAACCAGGTTCATGCAGACAATTAAAAGTGGAGAGTCATGGGTCCCCCATCACAAAGGGTGACAGACCCCACATCCTCTCAGATAACATAATACAAGCTAATTAATAACATACATTCATCTGCCTCGAGATCCATAAAAGCACGCATCTTGACATAATTAAACGGTTATAAATTATGAGATCATAATAAGTTACTGGAGAGGATATAGAATTCCAAATTTCACGCCTTGTCCATTTGGCCGTTGTCTCTCCGTTTTTAAGTAAACCATTAAAATTTAAAATTACAATGTAAAATTACTACTTTAATATTATAATTAATAATTTTATGTACGTTATTATTAATATTTTTATTATTAGATGTAATTACCTGTACTTATAAATATTTTTGTCAATGAAACCTATTAACATCACAAGATCTGACTACCTGAAAATGAGGATTCAATGAATTTGAAGTGCGGTTATTAATTATTGATTGAAACTATATAACCCTACTATTACGGATTGAATGAAAAATGAGGATTCAATGCAACCCATTTAGAACCCTATTTGCAACTTATTTTATTGTTTTGTTTTTTTAGACATAATATTTCGTTATGTATTGTAAATGGTTGCTTTTGGATTAAAAAAACAGCAATTGTTTATCCGTATTAACATAGATTTGATTAATATGTACCTCCCCTAATAATGGGCTTTGGGCTTTTTCAGGCCTCTAACTTTGATTATGTTCGTTTATCCCGCACTGAGAGAATGTTCGAATCTCTCACCAGTTCCATATTTCTATGGGGTTCCAGGTAATCATGAAAGAGCGCCAGAGGAAGGTCGTAAGTAATCGCAAGCGGAAACATCCATGTTAGATTAAATGCCATTTATGTTTGCTTTTATGTCGTGTGTTTATTTTCTAGAAAAATTTGTACATTTGAACAAGCATGGTTGTTATCATATTCCAACCATGTCTGTCGTGACCACTGTTAGACTACTTCGTTATTATTGTAGGACTCGATTTGTGAAATTAAATGTGGCATTTATGGATGTTATTGATAATGTATGTGATGTGTGTACGTCTTACGTAGAAATACGTGGCGGGTTGTCTCGGGGTGTGACATAATATCTGGTCAATATGATTCCATGACCTTTCTAATTTTAAAGATTCACCACTTTATTAGATTTCTTCTTTTTATCTCTCTCCTTAGGTCTTCGTGAGCAAAAGTCGTGATGTTAAAATTTACGGGTTCATATTCAGTGCGTTACCTTACCATGTAGAATGAGATTTGCATCTTTCGTTATACACTTGAGAGTAGGTCCGATGGGCATCGGACCAACTTTGGTTCAATGGGTTTAATCACCGTCGATTTGCTTTAAGATTCTGGCAGAATGCTTTAAACTTCGTGCGCGTATGCTTCAATTTCGTGCGCATAAATCTTAAATTAGATCGGACAGTCGTCATGCTCATTGAACCTAAAAGTAGGTCCAATGGGCATCGGACCTACTCCGTTCTCTTCATTATAACCTGGCACAAATCTCAAAGCGAACACCTATATTTTAAATAGGCAAATCTAGGTAGCAGATATAAAATGATAAAAAATTGGGAAAATTTCCACTGCACCCATCAAAACTTTTAAAATTGCCAATCTCCCCATAAAAAAACCATAATATCAAATATCCCCAAGAAATCTTAACTTTCTTTCTTGTATGTCCTTTTGGTTATTTTATAAATTAAACTGACACATATACCCTTCCAATTAAACAAAGGTGTCCATTAAATTTGTAACCTGATCGAATTTGTAAGAATGATTGAATACGAAAAAAAAAAAACTTCCTCTGTTTCAAAATATTCCCACCTGTCTCATCCTCCTCTTCTTTCCTCCGACAATAAATTGACCCCCCTTATCACGTAGTTCTGACGATTTAGTTGACCCACCTATGCTATTACTGCTCTTCCTCTCTCTCCTTCTCCATGTTCCTTTTTTTGTAATATAACGTGTTGTGCCTTTCTTCTTCTCATCTCTAGTTCTGCCTATCGTAGAATAAGCAAATTTGGGTTATTCAAAACATATGATGGAGGCTAGGCTAGCCCCTAATTAATAAATACAAGAATTAATAATAAACCATGATAATTATATATACATCGCAATCGGCTCAAAAATTAATGACCGATGGCAAACTAGGACCTGCCAAACACCAACTCAAACGAAACAGATGGTGTAAGATACTTTTGCAATTGGCTTTTAAAATCCAACAAACAGCGGTAATTATATTTGCCGTCGGTTGCAAAAAGAAATAGATGGCGTTGGGTGCTAACACCGTCCGTTTGATCATGCGCTGCCGATGGCATATCGATTAACGCCATCTGTTTTGAGCCGATAGCATATGGGTATACATTTCCTATTGGGGCGAAAGGCATCGGTGCGGAATCCGATTGCGGATAGCAATTTCACCCGACGGCGAAGAGTTTTTTTGTAGTAGTGTATGTTTGCAGAATTCGTTGCACTAGTAGTTTACAGAATCTCGTAAATCCGGAGATTGGTGTCCGGGGACATTGGCAGCTTCCATATATATATATATATATATATATATATATATATATATATATATATATTGCTTTGCTGGGAGTTTACCATTTACTAGTCAAACATGTCCCATGTAGAAAAGTTGGTGCACTATGTAGAACTTGTCAATCTGTTAGCAACAATACTATCTTTTTATTAGTTCCCCCATTAAGCACATCAGTTAAAATCCGATCCGATTGCATAATATAATTATATATACACACACTACACCCCACATCATAATTTTTGAAAGAGCAACGAACTCATTTTGAATCAACGTAATTTATGAAAGAAAAGTAAACTATCTTTTGAAGTATTGAAAAGTCAATAATTTTATTCTTAAATAGAAAATAAAAAAAACCCTAACTAATACGAAAATAAAATATTATGAGTTTAAAACTAATTAAGTACTAATAAAGTTTCTCATGTCACATAATTGCTGACTCATTGATATCCATCTATTAAACAATACAATATATAATAATACAATGAGGGATGCTTCAATGGGCATAAGGACCTATTTGTAAAATGAGCATATTTTTATTTTCAAAGTTCAAACAGTTGATCCGACCGTTCAACATTATCTCCATATTAAAATGTAATTGGAGGTCAAATTTTACATTTTTCTGAATTTTTTTTACTATTTATTAAGTATTTTACAAAACTAGTCAAATTCAGACCATTGAATTTTGTACCCATCTTAATAAATAGTACAAAAATTCAAAAAAATGTAAAATTTGACCTCCAAGTACATTGTAATATGGAGAAAATGTTGAACGGTCGGATCGACTGTTTGAACTTTGAAAATGAAAATATGCTCATTTTACAAATAGGTCCTTATGCCCATAGAAGAATTTGCCATAATATAAAGCAAAAAAACTAAAGAATAGAAAATTATTTGGCTTTAGTACTTGATAGGAATCATTTTTCATGTATAAATTTTCTGCATTTCTCACTATTCATGTTATACTATAATTTTATTATCATATAGCTAATTTTGTTTTAGCAAAAGGTTTCTCGATGCCAATTCCACCCGATCAAGTTTGCCCCAGCCAAAATCGGTCTCGTAGGCCTTGAACCTGGGTGACCCGGCCAAGTAAACAACTCGTATGTGGCGCTATGAGACGCAATTTCCAGATTAGCCATCATGGATGGGTGGGTCCAATCGAGAACGGCAATCGGTGAGGAATGCAGCAATGAAAGGGCCATCATCATTGGCTAATCCACGCACACTCGCAACAGTCACCACCACGCGTGCTGCTATGGATACAATTGCCCGGCTAGTTTCTTCCAGGATGTAATTGTCGATGCATCAACCAAGAAGGTCCTTCGACTTCTGGGCAGCCTCTCTTGAAGTGAACGTGGCGCTAACGTCATTAAGAGTTAAACAACAAATTCTATGTGTTGATATTCATCTATTTCACAAATAATGTGTTTATATATAAAATTTATAAAATTTGGAATTACTTTAGTACAAAGTCAACCGGTAATAACATTTAAATAAATAACAAATAACAAATTTAAATAACAGTGAGGTCTAAGCAAATAACAAATTTATATAATCTCTCATAATATAGAGTCATTATGCACAGTGAAGTAAACAAATACGAAGATCATAAATATAATAATATTAATCGATCCTATTTGATACAAACAACATCAATTAACATTCGAGCCCAAACAATTAACATCACTCAACAAAAACTATATCGGTCTATGGCACATGAAAGCACAAAGGGTATTGACTTATTTTAACTGTTTAGTGTCCCAAAATTTTATTTTACGAGAATTTGAACATATTTGTGGCATGTCTTTCTTCGAGTACATCGTGGATGAGATATAATAAAATTAGTCCTTTTGACTTTAGGGTGGTAATCAGTGTGCATACTAAAAGTTGTTTGATGTTCGTTGCTATATCGATCTCTGTATCTTTTATATTTTGCGACACTCTCGAGTAATGATCTAATAAATTTCTTGAGGTCTTGTTTTGTTCAATTGCCCCCTTGAATTTTGATACTTATTGTTGTGGATAGTCCTGTATTTAATCACACTCGGAAACATGTTGGCAAGTTGGACTAATTCTCGTATGTAACCGGACATATTCTCCTATCCACTTTAATTACTATTATATTAAATGAAAACTCATTTTGTAGAGCTTGAGTAAATAACCATGAAATTCTAACCAGAGAATGACAACATAAAGATTGGTACCTTACTGGTACTGATTGGACACTGACGATAGTGTAACCAATTTTCTACTTCTCGCTAAACCCAGTATTCACAATGGTGATGGTAGTACACTCAGTAATCATAGACTTCTCAGTTATCACTCCACCTTCACAAAGAAGGTGATCAGATATACTGGAGCCTGGAAGACTTCATTTATTTTAAAGGTTAACCTCTCGATCGAGAAGGTCGCCTCAATCCAGAGGCAAAGACGATAAATATTAATTATAAGATATATGTGACTGATCGAAACTTGTATATTGACTAATGCAAACATGCCTAGAAGGCAGGGTTTTATTGTTGACAATAACAGATTACACACTAAATTTGAATTGTAAACAAGTTGTCACATAAAATGTTGGTGGCAAATTTGATTAGTTGGTATTAATTGGAGAACTGAGACTGGAGCCGGTCTACCGTCTTCTTATCAAGTTGGAATGCCTTGGATAGCACATCATCTGAAATAGGTGGGTTTGACCCAAAAACTGCCTTCGCAACAGTGATCACTCCGGGATTTTGGCTACTCAGACCCGCAAATGCAACAGCAGGGACATGTCCAATGTTGAACTGGAAGTGGATGAGTCCCTCAGGAAAAACAAACACATCACCCTTGTTCAACACCTTGGAGAAGAGCTTGAAGTCTGGGAATGACGTCACAAATCCGACATAGAGAGTGCCCTCGATGACGGTGAGCACTTCAGTTGCTCTGGGGTGAGTGTGTGGTGGGTTGAGGCCGCCGTTGGGTGCATAGTCGAGACGAGCAATGGAAATTCCCAGGGTATTGAGTCCGGCAATTCTTTCCACATTGACTAGGGTGACGTTTGACCCGAGATTGTTACTTGTGTCGCCAGCCTTGTCGAGGCCTGAGAAGAAGAAGTCTTCTGGTTTCGCATCAGCAGGGTTCTTGCAAACTAAACCATTCACAAATACTGTACAGCTATTGTCAGCAACACAGAAATCTTGAAGTGGGCTAGGGTCAGAAGCGAATGCTTGAGAGCAGGCCAAGGCAAGCAAAGTGAGGAGAAGAAGTGTACAGTGAGCCATTTCTTTCAAGTATCGATCTTAGCTTGTGTTAGCTTGTGATTTGTGCAGGCAAGTTGCAAATTGCTATTTGGTTATACAATGTGCAAAGCTTGTACGATTATTTATTGTAGAGGGTGCTTGAAATGTTCCTCACAATTTGGATATAATATAAGTGAAGCTATTGGCTAATTAGTCTATCTTTGAAATGTTCTCTGTGTATTGGTCAAGGGCTAAAGTTTTTATTAAATTAATGGGAGATGATGGGATCGATGGGGTCAAAGATGT
This sequence comes from Carex parvula, assembly GCA_025461045.1. NCBI lineage: Eukaryota > Viridiplantae > Streptophyta > Magnoliopsida > Poales > Cyperaceae > Carex > Carex parvula. The sequence goes on along the minus strand of JAJGRW010000894.1, from coordinate 66,177 downwards.
AGAGAACTTAATTCAATCTCTATGGTATGTAATCTAATTAACAAAGTGTTTTTAATTAATGATCCCGCTCTTTCGTATTTAATTACATCACATATATATTTATGTTGCTCTGCTGGGAGTTTACCATTTACTAGTCAAACATGTGCCAAGTAGAAAAGTTGGTGCTGTATGTAGAACTTGTCAACGATATTATACAATTATCAGCTCAGTAGTTAAAAAAAATATATGTTGACCTAATCAGAGCCAATACACGCTAGGCGCTTTCAAAATAGCCTTTAAAATAATATTCATATATTTATACCTTTTCTTTTTCCTCACAGAAATAGGATATCCTATTTTGACTTGTGACATGAAAAAATTGGCCCAACAGGCCTCCAAGCAGAAAACTAAAGTACCCAATAATACTCCCTCAAATTCTGTCTTACAAGCGTAATTTATAATTAATACAAAATTGCTGGTGGATATAGGCAATAAGTAAAATGCATGATTGGTTTAGAGTTTAAAATTCAAGGCTTGATTTAATGTATATGTACAAAAGCTCAGTTTCACTAACACCAACTGGGCCCAATTCATCAAAGAGCCTTGGAGGAAAAATGAACATACGTTTCAAAGTCACTGGTCCAGTGGAGCCCTGGAGCTTACAGCTCTCAGTCTAATTGGACTATAATTTCAGTTCTTTATTAAATATTTTTCAAATCAATTCCAAATTGAGGAGGCAAGACCAAATTTATAAAAAAAAATATGTATATATATATTACTATAGTGTTGAACGTAATGGACCAAAACGTTCAGTTTTTTTTTTTCTTTTAAATTAGCGATGGCGGAGATTTGTGGTTGGATTATCTGGGCGTTATAGTCCATAACGTCCCGTAGACGTTATAAATCATGACGATCTTCTTAGGTTTCGAAATTTTCTGAAATCATTTACCTTTCTCAATATTTCTTTATGTATTTTCCTATTAATAAAAAAAACTAGTGGAAAGGACCCCATCCGACATGAATACGTATCCTCTGCATTAACTTAGATTTTGAGTTAATCATCTCAACTGTGCGATTAGGATACGGACCAATCCGGCTATGCGCGGACTCTTTAATATTCCTGCCAACACAGATCAGACGATCCGGATTGATTCTACGTTAACTCAAATTATAAGTTAATGCAGACGATAATTAAGTATCCCATCATTATTTGCATCCATTCATCTGCTCGAGATCCATAAAAGCACAAATCTTGACTATATGTATATACACTCAAATTTATGAGATCGGGATGAGTTACTGGAGAGGATATGTGTCAAAATTAATAATAGAACAACTCAAGAACACAAGACTCCCATGAATCTCCCTTCCCTCCCTATGTTTATTTCAATCAATATTTTTCTTACATAGTTTTTCCTTTCAATCTCTTGAGTATTTATCCACCTTAGAGGTGTACAGCTGACCTCTCTAATTTAAGAAACAACTCAACTTAGAAATAAATTACACATCAATCAAATAGAATAAGGAAAGGAAATAAAGAGGATCTCGTCCAGCCACCAAATAATCTCAATTGATTTCTTTCTTCATTCCCTTCTGGATCTGATGTGGCGTATTAGCTTGTAACTTCAACACCCCCCTTCATGCTCATACGTAGATATCTGTCATGCCGAGTTTAGATAGAGAGTCATCAAATGCTTTGCTTGATATCGCCTTGGTGAGCATATCTGCCAACTGTTCGTGTGATCTTACGAATGGCATTGAAATAATCTTAGAGTCCAATTTCTCTTTGATAAAATGCCTATCCACCTCAATATGCTTCGTTCTGTCATGCTGTACTGGATTATGAGATATATCTATAGCAGCTTTATTATCACAAAAAAGTTTCATTTCAGCACATGGTTCAAAACCTAATTCTGTTAGTAGTTTTCTCAACCACAATAATTCACAAATACCTTTTACCATTCCTCGAAATTCAGCTTCAGCACTGGAGAGTGCCACTACATTTTGTTTTTTACTCTTCCAGGTTACCAAATTTCCACCTACAAAGGTAAAATATCCCGCGGTAGATCTTCTATCAATCACACATCCAGCCCAGTCAGCGTCAGAGTAACCGGTTATATTCATGTGTTGGTTTTTTCGAAAAGATATTCCTCTTCCAGGTGCACCCTTCAGATACCTAAGGATTCTTGTTACTGCCTCCATGTGTTCTCTGCTTGGAGAATGCATAAATCGACTAACAACACTCACTGCATAAGCTATGTCAGGTCTAGTATGAGACAAATAGATTAATTTTCCAACCAATTTCTGATATCTTTCCTTATTTTCGGATTTTCCATCTGGGTCTATGTCTAGTTTTAAATTTTGAACCATGGGTGTATCGGCTGGCTTACAATCTATCATCCCAACTTCAGTTAAAAGATTCAGTATATATTTTCTTTGAGAGAGAAAGATACCTTCTTTGTTCCGTGATACTTCTATTCCAAGAAAATATTTCAGACCACCCAAATTTTTCATTTCAAATTCTTTTGACAACCTTGCTTCTAATTCTTTTATCTCCATATGATCATCTCCTGTAATAATCATATCATCAACATAAATTATCAACACAGATATCTTACCTCGACCTTTCTTAAAGAACATCGTGTGGTCAGATTCACTCTGGGTGTACCCATAACCTTTCATTGCCTGACAAAATCGACCGAACCACGCTCTTGGTGATTGTTTCAACCCATAGAGTGCTCTTTCCAACTTACATACTTTCCTAGTTTTCTCTGGGTACCAATATCCAGGTGGGATATCCATGTAAATCTCCTCCTTCAGATCACCATGCAAAAATGCATTTTTAACGTCAAATTGGTGTAGTGGCCAGTCTAGATTTGCTGCAAGAGATAAGAGAACTCGAGCAGAATTTAATTTTGCAACAGGTGAGAATGTTTCCTGAAAATCAACACCATATGTTTGTGTATATCCTTTTGCAACTAATCTCGCTTTGTATCTCTCAATTTTTCCCTCTGCATTGTATTTTATAGTATATACCCATTTGCACCCAACTGTCTTCTTTCTTTCCGGTAATGATACTAATTTCCACGTACCATTCTTCTCTAATGCATCCATTTCTTCTTTCATTGCTTTTACCCAATTATGGTCTTTTAAGGCTTCCTCTAATTTTTCTGGTACATTTACTGAAGATATTTGGTTCACAAAGGCTTTCAAAGGTTTTGACAATTTTTCAGTGGTTGTATAATTAGCAATCGGGTATCTTACTTCCTCACTTGTTCCATCCTCCGGAACGTACCGTTTTGGTGGATTTCCTCGGTTATTTCTAGATGGTAATTTACAGAGAGTATTAGTAACACTTACCTCTGGAATATCCTCAAGAGATCTTGGCCCATGTGGTACTTGGTCGGATTGTATTACTGCATCATTTAGCTCTATCCAGAATTTCGGTTCACTCTGCTGTATTAAATTTAGATCAGACCTTTTGGCACTAACTGGGTCAGATTGGGTGACCCGAATTGGGCCTGTTTGGATGACCCGAATTGGGTCTGTTTGGATGACCCGAATTGAGTCATGGCTCTGATTTGATTGGTTTTCAAATTCAGTAGGTTTAAGAAATTCGGCAGGGTTTTGGTTTGCTTGACTTTCATTTTCGGCAGGATATGAATTTATTTCTGGATTTGCAATGGGTAGATTTTCGGCAATATTTCCAGCAGGTGAATTTTCGGCAATAGATGGATTTTCGGCAATATTTCCAGCAGGTGAATTTTCGGCAATAGATGGATTTTCGGCAATATTTCCAGCAGGTGAATTTGCAGCAGGTGGATCTATATTGTGGGCATAGTTCTCATTTAAGAAATGTAAATCAGAGAAATCCAATTCCACCCGATTCTCCTCCTGAATTGGACTTTCGGTTTGTTTAAAATAATATTCACCTTCTAAGAATGTGACATCCATAGTTGTAAAGAATTTTCTCGTGTTTGGATTATAACATTTATACCCTTTTTGATGTGTACCGAATCCCAAGAAAACACATTTTTGTGCACAAGGTTCTAATTTGGACCGAAAAATCTTTTGAACATGCACATATGCAATGCACCCGAAAATTTTAGGAGGTAAATTTCAAACGGACGGGATTCTAATATGAGAGGATAACATTTGAAGAGGAGTTTTGTAATCATGTACTCGGGTTGGTGTACGATTAATTACGTAAATTGCAAAAGACACAGCATTATCCCAAAAAATCGGGGGCATATTACTCTCAAACAATATTGACCGAGTGGTTTCGAGAATATGCCTATTTTTTCTCTCTGCTACCCCATTTTGTTGAGGGGTTCCCACACACGAGGTCTCATGTATAATCCCTTTATCTTTAAAGAAATTATGCAAATTTTTATTGACATATTCCGTCCCATTATCACTTCTTACCACTTTTATCTCTTTTTCAAACTGAGTTTTTATCATGTTAGAAAAATCTTGAAACACTTTGGTCACTTCATCCTTAGTTTTCAGTAAATAAAGCCATGTCATCCGTGTACAGTCATCGGTAAAAAGAATAAACCATCGACAACCAGATTTTGAAACAACCGGGGATGGTCCCCAAACATCAGTATGAACTAAATCAAAAGGAAGAGGGCTTTTATGATAACTATCAAGATAAGTTGTACGATGACTTTTAGCCTTAATACAAGTTTCACAAATCAATTGTTCATTTAAACTAGAAAATAAATGAGGTGAGAGCTTTCTCATGTACCCAAATGAGGGATGCCCTAATCTCTTATGCCACAACAAAACTTGCTCTCTCAATTGTTTAGGATCAGTTTTTGACAGAAATGAGGTTCCAGTCTTCATCTCCTCCAAGTAATACAATCCATCTCGCTTAATACCACGGCCAATGATCTCCTTCGTGAGGATATCCTGAAAAACACAATGATTTGGAAACATGAGAGCTACACAATTTCGTTCTGCAGTTAATTGTCCAATAGGAATCAATTTTGTAGATAGAGAAGGTACGAGTAGGGTGTTTGTAAGGGTAAGGTTCTTAGAAATAGGTACATCTCCTGCTCCATTTACAGGATATTCAACTCCGTTTGCATTAAGAATACCCTCTTTTTGTGTGTGTTTTCTTAACTCAAAATCCTTTTCTGAGTAAGTCATGTGGTCCGTAGCTCCTGAGTCTATAACCCATTCTTTTTGTTTTTCAATATTACAAATATCAAGAAATTTACCTTGTTCTGAGTTATTCTGGTTTCTAGAACTACCTGCAGCATGAAGGGCAACCGAATCTGTCCTATTTGCAACTTCGGCCTGGGCCGAACCTTGGGCTTGACTGTCAGCTGGTCCATGCGCCCATTTAAGACCCTGCTGTTCCTGCTGCCTTTCACCCGCTGTTTCAGATTTTGCCATTGCTATCTTTCCTTTTCCAGTGGCATATTGGTTCCCTTTTTTCCTCTCTTTGAACCATTCAGGATAACCAACAATTTTAAAGCACTGCTCTTTCACATGCCTTGTTTGACCACAGTGAGTACACTTCAACTTAGATTTATCAACATAGGAAGAGTTCTTATTTAGTGTTAGATATACCTCAGGAGTTTTCTGCACCTTTGAGATCATGGCAGCAGAAGTTTGTGACATTTCTCCTCCATCTTTAAGCATAACCCCCTGCCTCACAGCCTCCTTTCTCACTCTTGCGAAGGCTTGTTCAACTGTAGGAAACGGTGTGAGTTGTAGAAGATTTGCTCTCTCATTATCTAGCCGGTCATCAAGTCCATCAAGAAATGTATAAACCCTGGTTTCTTGAATAAAATTATTAAACTTCTTAATATCTTCTACATGAACCATAGGGTTAGGCCGGCGAAAATCAATTTCTTGCCATAAGCTTTGCAAATCATTAAAATATTCTTCTACAGATTTACCCGACTGTCTTAGTCGAGTTACCCTCCTATTTAATTCAAATACCTGGGCGGCATCGCTGCCATCATAGAACGTGGTAGCGAGAGAGTCCCACACTTCTTTTGCTGTTGGGAACCGGATGAACTTGTCTGTCAGATTCGAATCGAGGGAGTTGATCAACCATCCCTTCACCACTGTGTCCTCAATGTCCCATTTCGGAAAGAGTGCATCTTGGGGCTGTGGAGGAGGCGGATTTCCTGTTATGTGCTGGAGCTTGTCTCGCCCCTTCACATACATTGTGACCACTTGGGACCATAGGGAGTAGTTTCGTCCATTGAGTTTCACAGAGATAGGGTTCGGATGGATGAAGTTCGGCTGCAGGTGTAGGTATGGTTATAGGTGGATTCGGGTTTTGTTGAATGGCCATAATTTGGGTTTGTTGTAATGCAACAAGTTGGGTTAATTTCTCCAACAAGGCTGCTGTGTTCTCATCTCGTGAGGAGTAAGAACTTGCTTCAGGTTCACTCATGATAAAAAAAAGAGAGATTATTGGTGAGGTCTTGGAATGTCGAGGTTTTCGGATCGATCACCGCTCTGATACCATGTCAAAATTAATAATAGAACAACTCAAGAACACAAGACTCCCATGAATCTCCCTTCCCTCCCTTTGTTTATTTCAATCAATATTTTTCTTACATAGTTTTCCTTTCAATCTCTTGAGTATTTATCCACCTTAGAGGTGTACAGCTGACCTCTCTAATTTAAGAAACAACTCAACTTAGAAATAAATTACACATCAATCAAATAGAATAAGGAAAGGAAATAAAGAGGATCTCGTCCAGCCACCAAATAATCTCAATTGATTTCTTTCTTCATTCCCTTCTGGATCTGATGTGGCGTATTAGCTTGTAACTTCAACAATATGGAATTAATTCCAATTTCACGCACTGTCCGCCAATTCAGTTCTTCAGTTGACCTCTCACTTTTCTACACTCCGCCTATCGCCCTTTTTAAGTAAAACAATTAAAATCTTTTGAAAATATAAATTTAGCTGTTTGATAATAAAATTATAGTATGACATGTACGGTAAGAAACACAACTTTTTTATACATGAAGAATGATTTATATATATCAAGTACTAAAGTCAAACAATTTTATATTCTTCACTTTGTTGCTTTATTTCATTATATATATCTTTTGTTTAATAGATATTGAGTCGGAAATTTTCTCCAAGTATGAGGCAAATAAAATTTATTTTATTGCATTATAGTTCTTAGTTTTAACCTTAGGTACTTTCCCCATATGTTTGCGGGTTCTTTATTTTTTATATCTGAGAATAAAATCATTAACTTTCCAATACTTGCAAATAATTATTAAATTTTTGTATCATTTTCAAATCCGTGGCAATGTTTCAAGAGGAGGGTTCAAATGCCTCCATTTTTTGTGCCTCCACCATGCCTCCATATTTAAAAACGTTAATAAATCAAAATTGAAAACTTAAATGTCAAAATAAAATTGTTAGATGTGATCTATGTTATTTTTTCAATGTGCTCATACAAAAAATATCACATTTCGATTTTGTTTTTATGTGAATCAATCATTTGAAAAATCAACGTCTAAAAATTATCCACATTAGTACGTTTTTACAAGCTCTTGACGACAATCAAAACAAAGTTGAAATGTCACAATTTTTTGCACGTGCATAGATAAAATGATGTAGATCATATCTAACGGTGTTATTTTGACTTTTAAGTTTTAAATTTTGGGTTATTAAAGGTTTTCAAAATGAAGGCTTGAGAGAGGCACAATAAATGAAGGCATTTGAACCCTCCTCGTGTTTCAAATACTCTCACAGGTCGAAATAAAAGTAATGAATTCTCCTCCGAGCAATTAATATCTGGTCAATATGATTCCATGACCTTTCTAATTTTAAAGATTCACCACTTCATTAGATTCTTCTTTTTTATCTTCTTTTTTATCACCCTCCTCATGTTTCAATTAATTCTTCTTTTTTATCTCTCTCCTTAGGTTTTCGTGAGCAAAAGTCGTGATGTTAAAATTTACGGGTTCATATTCAGTGCGTTACCTTACCATGTAGAATGAGATTTGCATCTTTCATTATACACTTGAGAGTAGGTCCAATGGGCATCGGACTTACTTTGGTTTGATGGGTTTAATCACCGTTGATTTGCTTTAAGATTCGGACAGAATGCTTTAAACTTCGTGCGCGTATGCTTCAATTTCGTGAGCACAATTCTTAAATTAGATCAGACGGTCGTCATGCTCATTGAACCTAAAAGTAGGTCCGATGGGCATCGGACCTACTCCGTTCTCTTCGTTATAAACTGGCACAAATCTCAAAGCGAACACCTATATTTTAAATAGGCAAATCAAGGTAGTAGATATAAAATGATAAAAAATTGGGAAAATTTCCACTGCACCCATCAAAACTTTTAAAATTGCCAATCTCCCCATAAAAATACCATAATATCAAATATCCCCATGAAATCTTAACTTTCTTTCTTGTATGTCCTTTTGGTTATTTTATAAAATAAACTGACACATATACCCTTCCAATTAAACAGAGGTGTCCATTAAATTTGTAACCTGATTGAATTTGTAAGAATAATTGAATACAAAAAAAAAAAACACTTCCTCTGTTTCAAAATATTCAACCTGTCTGATCCGCCTCTTCTTTCCTCCGAATATAAATTGACTCCCCCTTATCACGTAGTTCTGACGATTTGGTTGACCCACCTATGCTATTACTGCTCTTCCTCTCTCTCCTCCTCCATGTTCCTTTTTTTTTAATATAACGTGGTGTGCCTTTCTTCTTCTCCTCTCTAGTTTTGCCTATCGTAGAATAAGCAAATTTGGGTAATTCAAAACATATGATGGAGGCTAGCCCCTGATTAATTAACACAAGAATTATAATAAACCATGATAATTTTATATACATTGCAATCGGCTCAAAAATTAATGACCGATGGCAAACTAGGACCTGCCAATGCCAACTCAAACAAAACAGATGGTGTAAGACACTTTTGCAATTGGCTTTTGAACTCCAACAGACAGCGGTAATTACATTTGCCGTCGGTTGCAAAAAGAAACAGATGGCGTTGGGTACTAACACCGTCCGTTTGATCATGCGATACCGATGGCATATCGATTAACGCCTTCTGTTTTGAGCCGATGGCATATGGGTATACATTTCCTATTTGGGCGATAGGCATTGGTGCGGAATCCGATTGCAGATAGCAATTTCGCCCGACGGCGAAGAGTTTTTTTGTAGTAGTGTATGTTTGCAGAATTCGTTGCACTAATTTACATAATTTAGTATTGAAGTTTACAGAATCTCGTAAATTCGGAGATTAGTGTCCGGGGACTGTTAGTAGCTACCATATATATCTATCTATATATATATTGCTTTGCTGGGAGTTTACCATTTACTTGTCAAACATGTGCCATGTAGAAAAGTTGGTGCACTTTGTAGAACTTGTCAATTTGTTACCAACAATACTATCTTTTTAATAGTTTCCCATTAAGCACATTAGTTAAAATCCGATCCGATTGCATAATATAATTATAGATACACACACTACACCCCACCTCATAATTTTTGAAAGAGCAACGAACTCATTTTGAATCAACGTATTTTTTGAAAGAGCAGTAAACTATCTTTTGAAGTATTGAAAAGTCAATAATTTTATTCTTAAATATAAAATAAAAAAACCCTATATAATGCGAAAACAATATATTATGAGTTTAAAACTAATTAAGTACTAATAAAGTTTCTCATGTCACATAAAATTGCTGACTCATTGATATCCATCTATTAAACAATACAATATATAATAATATAAAGCAAAAAAAATAAAGAATAGAAAATTATTTGGCTTTAGTACTCGATAGGAATCAATTTTCAAGTATAAATTTTCTGCATTTCTTACTATTCATGTTATACTATAATTTTATTATGATATAGCTAGATTTATTTTTACAAAAGGTTTATCGATGCCAATTCCACCTGGTCAAGTTTGCCCCAGCCAAAATCTGTCTCCTAGGCCTTGAACCGGGGTGACCCTGCCAAGTAAACAACTAGTACGTGGCGCTATGAGAGGCAATTTCCAGATTAGCCATCATCGATGGGCGTGTCCAATCGATAATGGCAATCGGTGAGGAAGGCCAGCAACGAAAGGGCCATCAACATTGGCGAATCCACGCACACTCGCAACAGTCACCAGCACGCGTGCTGCTATGGATACAAATGCCCGGCTAGTTTCTTCCAGGATGTAATTATCAATGCATCCACCAAGAAGGTCCTTTTGACTTCTGGGCAGCCTCTCTTGAAGTGAACGTGGCGCTAACGTCATTCAGAGTTGAACGACAAATTCTATGTGTTGATACTCATCTATTTCACAAATAATGTGTTTATATATAAAATTTATAAATTTTCGAATTACTTTAGTACAAAGTCAACCGGTAATAAAATTTAAATAAAAAACAAATGACAAATTTAAATAACAGTGACGTCTAAGCAAATAACAAATTTATATAATCTCTCATAATATGGAGTCATTATGCAAAGTGAAGTAAACAAATACGAAGATCATAAATATAATAATATTAATCGATCCTATTTGATACAAACAACATCAATTAACATTCATGCTCAAACAATTAACATCACTCAACAAAAACTATATCGGTCTATGGAACATGAAAGCACAAAGGGTATTGACTTATTTTAACTGTTTAGTGTCCCAAAAATTTATTTTACGAGAATTTGAACATATTTGTGGCATGTCTTTCTTCGAGTACATCGTGGATGAGATATAATAAAATTAGTCCTTTTGACTTTAGGGTGGTAATCAGTGTGCATACTAAAAGTTGTTTGATGTTCGTTGCTATATCTCTGTATCTTTTATATTTTGCGACACTCTCGAGTAATGATCTAATAAATTTCTTGAGGTCTTGTTTTGTTCAATTGCCCCCTTGAATTTTGATACTTATTGTTGTGGATAGTCCAGTATTTAATCACACCAGGAAACATGTTGGCAAGTTGGACTAATTCTCGTATGTAACCGGACATATTCTCCTATCCACTTTAATTACTATTATATTAAATGAAAACTCATTTTGTAGAGCTTGAGTAAATAACCATGAAATTCTAACCAGAGAATGACAACATAAAGATTGGTACCTTACTGGTACTGATTGGACACCGACGATAGGGTAACCAATTTTCTACTTCTCGCTAAACCCAGTATTCACATTGGTGATGGTAGTACACTCAGTAATCATAGACTTCTCAGTTATCACTCCACCTTCACAATTCAAAGAAGGTGATCAGATGTGCTGGAGCTTGGAAGACTTCATTTATTTTAAAGGTTAACCTCTCGATCGAGAAGGTCGCCTCAATCCAGAGGCAAAGACGAGAAATATTAATCATAAGATATATATGACTGATCGAAACTTGAATATTGACTAATGCAAACATGCCTAGAAGGCAGGGTTTTATTGTTGACAATAACATATTACACACTAAATTTGAATTGTAAACAAGTTGTCACATAAAATGTTGGTGGCAAATTTGATTAGTTGGTATTAATTGGAGAACTGAGACTGGAGCCGGTCTACTGTCTTCTTATCAAGTTGGAATGCCTTGGATAGCACATCATCTGAAATAGGTGGGTTTGACCCAAAAACTGCCTTTGCAACAGTGATCACGCCGGGATTTTGGCTACTCAGACCCGCAAATGCAACAGCAGGGACATGTCCAATGTTTAACTGGAAGTGGATGAGTCCCTCAGGAAAAACAAACACATCACCCTTGTTCAACACCTTGGAGAAGAGCTTGAAGTCTGGGAATGACGTCACAAATCCGACATAGAGAGTACCCTCGATGACGGTGAGCACTTCAGTTGCTCTGGGGTGAGTGTGTGGTGGGTTGAGGCCGCCGTTGGGTGCATAGTCGAGACGAGCAATGGAAATTCCCAGGGTATTGAGTCCGGCAATTCTTTCCACATTGACTAGGGTGACGTTTGACCCGAGATTGTTACTTGTGTCGCCAGCCTTGTCGAGGCCTGAGAAGAAGAAGTCTTCTGGTTTCGCATCAGCAGGGTTCTTGCAAACTAAACCATTCACAAATACTGTACGGCTATTGTCAGCAACACAGAAATCTTGAAGTGGGCTAGGGTCAGAAGCGAATGCTTGAGAGCAGGCCAAGGCAAGCAAAGTGAGGAGAAGAGGTGTACAGTAAGCCATTTCTTTCAAGTATCGATCCTTGCTTGTGTTAGCTTGTGATTTGTGTAGGCAAGTTGCAAATTGCTATTTGGTTATACAATGTCTCATGCTTGTATGGTTATTTATAGTAGAGGGTGCTTGAAATGTTCCTCACAATTTGGATATAGTATAAGTGAAGCTGTTGGCTAATTAGTCTATCTTTGAAATGTTCTCTGTGTATTGGTCAAGGGCTAAAGTTTTTATTAAATTAATGGGAGATGATGGGATAATTCAATCTCTGTGGTATGTAATCTAATTAACAAAGTGTTTTCAATTAATGATCCCGCTCTTTCGTATTTAATTACATCACATATATATTTATGTTGCTCTGCTGGGAGTTTACCATTTACTAGTCAAACATGTGCCAAGTAGAAGAGTTGGTGCTGTACGTAGAACTTGTCAACGATATTATACAATTATCAGCTCAGTAGTTAAAAAAAATATATATTGACCTAATCAGAGCCAATACACGCTAGGCTCTTTCAAAATAGCCTTTAAAATAATATTCATATATTTATACCTTTTCTTTTTCCTCACAGAAATAGGATATCCTATTTTGACTTGTGACATGAAAAAATTGGCCCAACAGGCCTCCAAGCAGAAAACTAAATTACCCAATAGTACTCCCTCAAATTCTGTCTTACAAGCGTAATTTATAATTAATACAAAATTACTGGTGGATATAGGCAATAAGTAAAATGCATGATGGGTTTAGAGTTTAAAATTCAAGGCTTGATTTAATGTATATGTACAAAAGCTCAGTTTCACTAACACCAACTTGGCCCAATTCATCAAAGAGTCTTGCAGGAAAAATGAACATACGTTTCAAAGTCACTGGTCCAGTGGAGCCCTGGAGCTTTCAGCTCTCAGTCGAATTGGACTATAATTTCAGTTCTTTATTAAATGTTTTTCAAATCAATTCCAAACTGAGGAGGCAAGACCACATTTATAAAAAAAAATATATGTACATATATATTACTACAGTGTTGAACATTATGGACCATAACGTTCTTTTTTTTTTTTTTTAAATTAGCGATGGCGGAAATTAGTGGTTGGATTATCTGGACGTTATAGTCCATAACGTCCTGTAGACGTTATAAATCATGACAATCTTCTTAGGTTTCGAAATTTTCGGAAATTATTCACCTTTCTCAATATTTATTTTATGTATTTTCCTATTAATAAAAAAAACTAGTGGAAAGGCCCCCATCCGACATGAATACGTAACCTCTGCATTGACTTAGATTTTGAGTTAATCATCTCAACTGTCCGATTAGGATACGGACCAATCCGGCTCTGCACAGACTCTTTAATATTCGTGCCAACAAAGATCAGACGATCCGGATTGATTCTATGTTAACTCAAATTATAAGTTAATGCAGACGATAAGTATCCCATCATTATTTGCATCCATTCATCTGCTCGAGATCCATAAAAGCACGAATCTTGACTATATGTATAAGGTCAAAATTTATGAGATTGGGATATGTTACCGGAGAGGATATGTAATTCCAATTTCACGCACTGTCCGCCAATTCAGTTCTTCAGTTGACCTCTCACTTTTCTACACTCCGCCTATCGCCGTTTTTAAGTAAAACAATTAAAATCTTTTGAAAATATAAATTTAGCTGTTTGATAATAAAATTATTGTATGCATGTACGGTAAGAAACACAACTTTTTTTATGCTTGAAGAATGATTTATATATATCAAGTACTAAAGTCAAACAATTTTCTATTATTTACTTTGTTGCTTTACTTCATTATATATATCTTTTGTTTAATAGATGGATATTAATGAGTCGGAAATTTTATCCAAATATGAGGCAAATAAAATTTATTTTATTGCATTATAGTTCTTAGTTTTAACCTTAGGTACTTTCCCCATATGTTTACGGGTTCTTTATTTTTTATATCTGAGAATAAAATCATTAACTTAATTTCCAATACTTGAAAATAATTATTAAATTTTTGTATCATTTTCAAATCCTGTGGCAATGTTTCAAGAGGAGGGTTCAAATGCCTCCATTTTTTGTGCCTCCACCATGCCTCCATTTTTAAAAACGTTAATAAATCGAAATTTAAAACTTAAACGTCAAAATAAAATCATTAGATGTGATCTATGTTATTTTCTCAAAGTGCTCATACAAAAAAATATCACATTTCGATTTTGTTTTTATGTGAATCACACATTTGAAAAATCAACGTCTAAAAATTATCCACATTAGTACTTTCTTACAAGCTCTTGATGACAATCAAAACAAAGTTGAAATGTCACAATTTTTTACACGTGCATAGATAAAATGATGTAGATCATATCAAACGGTGTTATTTTAACTATTAAGTTTTAAATTTTGGGTTATTAAAGGTTTTAAAAATGAAGGCATGATAGAGGCACAATAAATGAAGGCATTTGAACCCTCCTGATGTTTCAAATACTCTCTCAGGTCGAAATAAAAGTAATGAATTCTCCTCCGAGCAATTAATATCTGGTCAATATGATTCCATGACCTTTCTAATTTTAAAGATTCACCACTTTATTAGATTTCTTCTTTTTATCTCTCTCCTGAGGTTTTCGTGAGCAAAAGTCGTCATGATGTTAAAATTTACGGGTTCATATTCAGTGCGTTACCTTACCATGTAGAATGAGATTTGCATCTTTCGTTATACACTTGAGAGTAGGTCCGATGGGCATCGGACTTACTTTGGTTTGATGGGTTTAATCACCATTGATTTGCTTTAAGATTCGGGCAGAATGCTTTAAACTTCGTGCACGTATGCTTCAATTTCGTGCGCACATATCTTAAATTAGATCGGACGGTCGTCTGATCAGAGTCAAAATAACGATGATTTACGTAGGATTTTGGCTTAGATTTTGCATATTTTCTCACACTTATGTTTACTTTATTAGAGAAAAATTAAGGCTACTGTCACCCTTCTTTATGTTTTATTGCAGAATACAGGTTTTGGAACTATTTTATACCAAATGGAGCTAGAATCGGGTCAATCGGATCAGCGACGCTCATCGACTAAGTCCCTGTTACGGCCAGTATTGACTAATACGGACCAGGCCTAGCATAGACCAGGAGATAGCGCTGGAAGCATTAAACCCTAACTGCCAAGGTCCTAATACGGACCGTATCACCCAATACGGTCCGTATCCGAAGGCATCTTTTGGGAATAACTACCGACAGCTGTTTCCAGATCAGTTTCTTAGCCCCTACTCAACCTCTACACGTCCCTACTCTCCTATATAAGGCCCCTGGGCAGAAGGGTTAGTTATCTTTGTAATTAGGATTAGATTTGATTAAAGAGAGAAGAGAGGAGTGCTTGTAACAATGCCATTCCGCAGCTAAGTTCATTTTCTTAGGGCTAGGCAGTAAACCTTGTTACTCTTGATGTTTTGATATATATATATTTCTGTTGTTTATGATCTCTTGTTGTTGAAACAAAATGCTTTTGTGATTTACTATCTCTTCATCTAATTTCAATGATCTAGTTTGAGACCGTTAGGGTAGTGACAGTACTTTAATGGCAAGAGAAACTATTTGTATGAATTAGCCTCGTTGAGATTTATTAGGTTTATGTGAAGAAAACCTTAGCGGAGAAACCATAAACCAGACCAACAAAACGCGTACCAAATTCTATCACATGCGTAAAGAAATTCGCAGTGATCTATGTAGTAATTTGGAGTATTTGAGATATCAGACATTTGCGTAAGGTAAATCGCAGTGTCCTATGTAGAATCTCGGTGAAAGATCTGTCATTCTTGCGTAATAAATCGCAATGACCTATGTGGTGTCTTTCATTAAACAACAACAGGAAATCAGACGCAATAGGAATATATTATCAAGACGGATTGAGTGCCAATGGTGTGCCGAAACCCTAGGAATTCTCACCTCTACCTTTATTTTAATTACTTTTAATTGCTTCCTAATTTACATTGATCACAACAACATCTCTCAATTTACAGATTTCATTTAGCCTTTCGAAAGATTGTGATTCGATCGCTCAAAGCATTGAACCAATATTCCCTGTGGATCGACCTCGCATATACTACTCGATAGGATTGTGCGCTTGCAGTCCGAACCGATAGCATTTACGAGTTTATAAATATTAAAAGAAACATTGCTCTCTTTTGAGTGATCATCGTCATGCTCATTGAACCTAAAGTAGGTCCGATGGGCATCAGACCTACTCCGTTCTCTTCGTTATAACCTGGCACAAATCTCAAAGCGAACACCTTTATTTTAAATAGGCAAATCTAGGTCGTAGATATAAAATGATAAAAAATTGGGAAAATTTCCACTGCACCCATCAAAACTTTTAAAATTGCCAATCTCCCCAAAAAAATACCATAATATCAAATATCCCCATGAAATCTTAACTTTCTTTCTTGTATGTCCTTTTCGTTATTTTATAAATTAAACTGACACATATACCCTTCCAATTAAACAGAGGTGTCCATTAAATTTGTACCCTGATTGAATTTGTAAGAATAATTGAATACAACAAAAAAAACACTTCCTCTATTCCAAAATATTCAACCTGTCTCATCCTCCTCTTCTTTCCTCCGAATATAAATTGACTCCCCCTTATCACGTAGTTCTGACGATTTGGTTGACCCACCTATGCTATTACTGCTCTTCCTCTCTCTCCTCCTCCATGTTCCTTTTTTTTAATATAACGTGTTGTGCCTTTCTTCTTCTCCTCTCTAGTTTTGCCTATCGTAGAATAAGCAAATTTGGGTAATTCAAAACATATGATGGAGGCTAGCCTCTAATTAATTAATACAAGAATTATAATAAACCATGATAATTATATATACATCGCAATCGGCTCAAAAATTAATGACCGATGGCAAACTAGGACCTACCAATGCCAACTCAAACAAAACAGATGATGTAAGACACTTTTGCAATTGGCTTTTGAACTCCAACAGACAGCAGTAATTACATTTGCCGTCGGTTGCAAAAAGAAACATATGGCGTTGGGTACTAACACCGTCCGTTTGATCATGCGATACCGATGGCATATCGATTAACGCCTTCTGTTTTGAGCCGATGGCATATGGGTATACATTTCCTACTTGGGTGATAGGCATCGGTGCGGAATCCGATTGCGGATAGAAATTTCGCCCGACGGCGAAGAGTTTTTTTGTAGTAGTGTATGTTTGCAGAATTCGTTGCACTAGTTTATAGAATTTAGTATTGAAGTTTACAGAATCTCGTAAATTCGGAGATTGGTGTCCGGGGACTGTTAGCAGCTTCCATATATATCTATCTATCTATATATATATATATATATATATATATATATATATATATATATATATATATATATAGAGTAAGGCTATGGTGCTTTGCAAAGTAAACGGCCCCGTTTACTTCGGGTCACTTTTTTCATTTTGAAAATCCAAACAACCTATCCGAACCGTTCAACATGTTCTAAATATTGAAATGTGCTTGGAGACCAAATTTTACATTTTTTGGAATTTTTTTACTATTTATTAAGCCACTTTGAAAGTTTCTGATCCGGTGGTCCAGAAAATTTTACTGTTTTTTACTGTTTACCGTCGGATCAGCGATTTTCAAAGTGGCTTAATAAATAGCAAAAAAATTTCAAAAAATGTAAAATTTGGTCTCCAAGCACATTTCAATGTTTAGAACATGTTGAACGGTTAGGATCGGTTGTTTGAATTTTCAAAATCCAAAAAGTAACCCGAAGTAAAGAAGGTGGTTTACTTTGCAAAGCACCGTAGCCTTACTCTAAATATATATATGTCTCCATTCCATTATTAAGCACGTTGGGTGTCCTAATCCGCCAACGACTATGATTGAAAGATGAATTTTCGGATTGAATATCAGCCCTCCAATCAAATAATCTATCTTATTTTGATTAAATACATCTTTTTATGTGTAGAGGTCTAAATTTAGTTAAAATTGTACCCGCCACACGTATTGCCACAAATACTGCCACACGTATTTTCGTTCTACACCGTCGGATTTGAATCTAAAATCGTGCAGATTAAATCTGAGATGCGCAAAAAAAATTTCGCTGGGACGCTTGCATCCAGTCACCTCTCCCAGCGATTTTTTTTTTTGTTCCCCTCCGGATCCCTTCTTCCCAAAGAAAAAGAGAACTCTAATCGCCTCAGACCCGTGCCGCGCCCAGCCATCTATCTCTCTCCCCCAACCCTAAAAGCTTGCTCTCTCGCCTCAGACCCGTGCCCCTCAGCACCAGCACCAGCACCGATGCCAGCAAAGATGTGCCCCCCTTAGCATCAGCACCGATCTGATATGTAGTTTTATTATTATTATTATTATTTTTCAGTGTGTGATTCTCAATCTGATATGTAGTTAGATCCTTTGATTTTTTTTTTTGTTTTTTTGTATGTGGGGAAGGAATATTGGTACATATATTACCATTAGTTAAATTCTTTGATTTTTCTTTTAGAGGGGAATGAATATCTGATCCTTTTAGGAACATAAAAGAATAATAAAATTAAATAGTAATACATATGTTCATTTAGATTAATTTTTTCTGAATATTAGAAAGATAGGACATAAATTTATTACGTCTTTCTATTAATTATCTATAATATAACATCAGCCATATAATTGATATAGCAGGGTGATTTACTGGGTGCTGCAGGAATGTTCTTCATGCTCTTGCTGCGGTAATTCTTTCTTTTATGTTTTACTTTAGATAAATATCTTTGCTAGTTCTAATTGCATAACTCATTATAAGGTTTATATATGTTGTACTGTCTCAGTAACAGGCCAGATAATTCGATATATTTGCTTATGTTGGTTTCAAATTTTTAAAAATTGAGGTCTATGAGAAACTGAACTTAGATATTAGAGTAAAAAATTTCTACTTGCACAATTTCCTTGCTGAATATCAGCATTTGATTGAATTGTTGGTACTGGTACTGAACTGATAATATTGTAGCAGTGATCAGTTCTTTGTTGTTCAGTTGCTTGCACCATAATCTTGGCTTTAAACTATTATTTATTTTCTTTTTTAGTCACTGATAGCATTTGTTCGGCCAATCAAATGAAGTTTTAAGTCTATAGTTTGGAGTCCTCAATTTATTTGAAAGAAATGATTCTTGTGTCGGAACAGGAAGACATGTGGGTAGCTAAAAAGTAAAACAAGTTTCTTTTTTCTCCAGGATATCTGAGTACTAAATATTTTTCCTCATTTGTAATGTGTCATTTTCATTTTAGATGACAACAGCGATAGCAATTGAAGATGTTAGGAGAGGCTCGGATTTTGAGGTGTTTGACAGGAGCCGCTAACTTGGTACAATTCCATGTGTAAAGATCAATTAAGTTCAATAAAAAGCAATTTCCTTTTATACAAAGTGCATTCATTTACTGTCTGGATTCATTTTCTTTACTGACTTGAGATCAGTTTGCATTAGCACCTTTTAGCACGAATCTCAGTATATGATGGTTACTAGATGAGTTGCCCTTGATTAAATAAGCTTTTCTTCATAATAAAACAGTAAAACAAGAAATTAAAAGGGTTTAGGTGTAAGTATGCATGACAGTAGGAGGTTTGATTATGAGATGATAACCTTCATTGTCTCATATGAAATAATTGAAATCTTTGAGCAAGCAATGCTCATAAGATGGAAATTCTTACAATAAAGGCATCACAATCACAGTTTTGTAAATAAAATAAATAAAGGGTATCTAAGTAAAAAATTGAGATAAGGCACAATGACCATATGAGTTCATCTCATAAGTGCCTCATGATTCACTTTTTACCACTGTTTCACATGCATTAATACCATGTCATTACTAAATCTTTATTTTATTTTATTTTTCATTTTTAGTCTGCCAAGCGGCATCTAACACAGCGCATCAAGAGATTGGATGATAAACTGGATGAGTAGAAGGAAATCTCTGGTATCATAAAAAAGGAGGTATGCTTGATTATTTCATGTCTTAGTTCTTAATTATTTTACCTTGGTTGGTTAATTTTTAATCTCATTCGTCTTTTGGGTACTTTGTAGGTTACTGATGCTCACCTAAAAATTTGAACATTGGACTGAAATAAACAACATAAAGTAGGACGTCCTTTATAACTACTTTTGAATTGTGAATTTGGTTTAAATTGGGAATTGATGTCTTTTATAACTACTTTTAATTGGAGACTTCAACTCTGAATCCCTAAATTATCCAGAAATAATTTTTGAATATTGGTTGTCAGTGAACAACAGCTAGAAATGAGTTACCATTAACAATCTTGTAATGTTAATAGATAGAGAAATTGCTAAGCACTTATTTTTTAGCAGTTTCTCTCTGTAGCAGTACAACTGATTTATTAGAGTTTGTAACTGATGGAGTTTGTAACTTTGTATATATATGATGGAACTTTTTATTTATGTTATTTGATATCATGTTGTATGTCAATATTGAATTGTTGTACGATATTTGATATTAGATTCGAATTGAGCTATTATGTATGTTATTGGAAAAGTAATTATTTGATATTAGATTCGAATCGAGTTATTATTTGAAATCATTGGTACTTAAAAATACATAATCATCACATCATTAAATTATTATCAGAGATCACAGTTCAAAGTAACTAAAAATTTTGAATTATATAAATTCTTTTCAGAGATCATGTCCTTCAATTTTTGACTAATTATTATTTTTATTGAAATGTTCTTTTTAATATAAATATATTTTTCTCTTATAATATGTCCCGTTGCACGGGCACGATACTAGTATATATATATATATTGCTTTGCTGGGAGTTTACCATTTACTAGTCAAACATGTGCCATGTTGAAAAGTTGGTGCACTTTGTAGAACTTGTCAATCTGTTAGCAACAATACTATCTTTTTAATAGTTCCCCATTAAGCACATCAGTTAAAATCCGATCCGATTGCATAATATAATTATATATACACACTACACCCCCACCTCATAATTTTTGAAAGAGCAACGAACTCATTTTGAATCAACGTAATTTTTAAAGAACAGTAAACTATCTTTTGAAGTATTGAAAAGTCAATAGTTTTATTCTTAAATATAAAATAAAAAAACCCTATATAATGCGAAAATAATATATTACGAGTTTAAAACTAATTAAGTACTAATAAAGTTTCTCATGTCACATAAAATTGCTGACTCATTGATATCCATCTATTAAACAATACAATATATAATAATATAAAGCAAAAAAAATGAAGAATAGAAAATTATTTGGCTTTAGTACTCGATAGGAATCAATTTTCAAGTATAAATTTTCTGCATTTCTTACTATTCATGTTATACTATAATTTTATTATCATGTAGCTAGATTTATTTTTACAAAAGGTTTATCGATGCCAATTCCACCCGGTCAAGTTTGCCCCAGCCAAAATCTGTCTCCTAGGCCTTGAACCGGGGTGACCCGACCAAGTAAACAACTAGTACGTGGCGCTATGAGAGGCAATTTCCAGATTAGCCATCATGGATGGGCGTGTCCAATCAAGAATGGCAATCGGTGGAAGGCCAGCAATGAAAGGGCCATCATCAGTCACCAGCAAGCGTGCTGCTATGGATACAAATGCCTGGCTAGTTTCTTCCAGGATGTAATTATCAATGCATCAACCAAGAAGGTCCTTCGACTTCTGGGCAGCGTCTCTTGAAGTGAACGTGGCGCTAACGTCATTAAGAGTTAAATGACAAATTCTATGTGTTGATACTCATCTATTTCACAAATAATGTGTTTATATATAAAATTTATAAATTTTCGAATGACTTTAGTACAAAGTCAACCGGTAATAAAATTTCACTACAGCAAAATAAGGTATCTGCGACCGGTAACAGCGACTGGCGACAGCCCCGGTCGCTGAAAGTATTTTTTTTCCAAAAAAAATAAAATAAAATCATTCACTTCGGAGACCAATATTTTCAGCGACCGTTCAGCGAATTTTCAGCGACCGAAATAGCACCAGTCGCTGAAAGTATTAGTAAAAAGATTTGGGCGCCAGATCGAAAACCCTCCCGCGTCAGAATCAAAACCCTCCCGAATCGAATCGTGATTTTGGCGCAGGTCGAAAACCCTCCCGAGTCTAGGTTTTCAGTTTTGCTCCTTTCCTCCGCCGCTCAGCACAACGCCGAGTCCCTCCCTCAGTCAAGGCAAGGTGCCCGTCAACCCACCCGATGGAGAAGCCGAGTCACAACAACCACCATCGCCCGACTCAGCCACGTGCGCCTTTCTCTCTGCTCCAGGCAGCGGCGCCGTTTGCCCCCGCCGTATCCACCTCCTCTACCTTTGGCGATGCCCCCTCTTTCACTGAGTTCACCCTGGCTGAGCTCAAAGTCGCCACTAATGGCTTTGCGGCTGGGCATATTGTGTCTGAAAGTGGTGAGGAGGCGCCTAATCTTGTCTATAAAGGGAAGTTGCCTAATCAAAGGTCTGTAGCATTGCCGTGTTTTTAATTTAAATAGTTACAGTAGTAATTAAGTTGTTTAGCATTACCGTGTTTTTCTTCCCTCTTTTTGTGTTGTTTGAGTTATGGCTTGTGATTTGTTGATTTTGGGCAATGATTCGTAGGAATTGAAAGGCAATTGGCGCAAATTCACTTGGACCAATGCTGTGTCAGCTGCTAAGTGAGAAGATTCCTTTTTACAATAGACTGGGGATTAAAATAAGTTTTTCAGCCCGACTCTCCCATGTAAGTTTTAAGCTTGTTGTTCTCTTTCATCTCCTTTGAAGTTATGTCCTCATTTTGGTTTTGTCCTTGCCTTTCTTTTTTCTGCCGAACTTCGGGTTGTCGATTTTCCCGATTCGGGTTGTTTTGGTGCCGATTCGGGTGCTTTGTTGATTCTGGTACAATAGTACCCCTTACCAAAAAAATGCTGGGACTTGGCCTTGTGCCTTGTTCCTTTCTGTTGTGCTATTCTGGTTGCCTTGTTTGCCTTGCTGGTAACCTGGTCTGTGAAATGCGATGCGGGTACCAGTCGGTACCATCCCAATAGTGCCACTGGTACCGATTCTGTGCTTATACCAGACCTTGAAATGACAGGGACCAAAATGCAAATTGATTAATGCATTTTGAATTTCACTTTGAGGTTCCTGACTTTCTATTAAACTGTTAACAGATAACAGTAGATGACATTTTTTTGCTTTCAAAAATCGTAATTTGTAGGAAATTCAAAGGAGAGGCCTAAAAGTAGCAGTTGTTGGCATTTCCAAAACCATAGACAATGACATAGAGGTAATTGTGGTTTTGTCAAATTAATGGGCCGCAACATTGGTATGTTTAATTAGTTGCCTGACCATGATTTATCTTAGACTAAAGATTTAGTACATTGGTGTTAACAGTATTCTTGTTATGATTTTTATTTTGTTTCTTAGTGCGTTTTGTTAGTTACTTTCAGAAATTTTTCTTTTTATGGTTTGCTTGAGGAGATCTGAGCCTTATGCACTACTTTACTGTCTTATCTTAATAGCACTGTACCTTTCACTATTGCAGGTTTTATAGTAATGTATGCTACTCTTGCAAGCCGAGACGTGGTAAGTTAGCTTGCTTGAAATTTTGATCGCATTTCTTTCATATTCAGTGGATTACCTTTCCAAATGTTTCACAATGCAATTGCAAATCCCTATAGCAAGACATTTATTCAATTCAATATGCAGTGAATGGGCATATGGTAATTGTTGCTGCTGAAGGAGCTGGCCAGGATTTGATAGCAGATAGTTTGCACAACACGGATCATGATGCATCAGGAAATTTGTAGAAAAAACATATTATGTTACTTCTCCTTGGCCATGTTTTAGATTTGCATTACACTATAATAGTTGTATTTGGTGAACTATTTGGAATTGTTCATTGGTTTGAAATTTGGTGAACTATTGTATATATCGATGTTTATGTTGTATGTTTGCATGTTTCTGATAATTAGCATGTTTGTTGTTAGCTGTATAATGTTGGGTAAATTGAAATTTTGAAACTTGATTGGGCTTAAATGGTGCAAATTTAAATAATAAAAAAAATTCTAAAAACCTGACATAAGACTTTCTACGACCGGTTTTAAGTATCAGCGACCGTTTTTCTTGGTCGCAGATACTTTTTTCTGATGTCAGAAAAAAAACAACAGTGACAAAAAAAAGGGGTCGCAAAAGAGTATCAGCGACCGGGTTTATTATCAGCGATCGGAATCGGCTTTCTGCCACCGGGTTTATTATCAGCGACCAGCGCCTTGACTTTCTGCGACCGGAAAACCGGTCGCAGAAAGTATGATTTGCTGTAGTGTTTAAATAAATAACAAATATCAAATTTAAATAACAGTGACATCTAAGCAAATAACAAATTTATATAATCTCTCATAATATAGAGTCATTATGCACAGTGAAGTAAACAAAAACGAAGATCATAAATATAATAATATTAATCGATCCTATTTGATACAAACAACATCAATTAACATTCATGCTCAAACAATTAACATCACTCAACAAAAACTATATCGGTCTATGGCACATGAAAGCACAAAGGGTATTGACTTATTTTAACTGTTTAGTGTCCCAAAATTTTATTTTACGAGAATTTGAACATATTTGTGGCATGTCTTTCTTCGAGTACATCGTGGATGAGATATAATAAAATTAGTCCTTTTGACTTTAGGGTGGTAATCAGTGTGCATACTAAAAGTTGTTTGATGTTCGTTGCTATATCTCTGTGTCTTTTATATTTTGCGACACTCTCGAGTAATGATCTAATAAATTTCTTGAGGTCTTGTTTTGTTCAATTACCCCCTTGAATTTTGATACTTATTGTTGTGGATAGTCCTGTATTTAATCACACTCGGAAACATGTTGGCAAGTTGGACTAATTCTCGTATGTAGCGGGACATATTCTCCTATCCACTTTAATTACTATTACATTAAATGAAAACTCATTTTGTAGAGCTTGAGTAAATAACCATGAAATTCTAACCAGAGAATGACAACATAAAGATTGGTACCTTACTGGTACTGATTGGACACCGACGATAGTGTAACCAATTTTCTACTTCTCGCTAAACCCAGTATTCACAATGGTGATGGTAGTACACTCAGTAATCATAGACTTAATTCTCAGTTATCACTCCACCTTCACAAAGAAGGTGATCAGATATGCTGGAGCCTAGAGGACTTCATTTATTTTAAAAGTTAACCTCTCGATCGAGAAGGTCGCCTCAATCCAGAGGCAAAGACGATAAATATTAATTATAAGATATATGTGACTGATAGAAACTTGTATATGGACTAATGCAAACATGCCGAGAAGGCAGGGTTTTATTATTGACAATAACAGATTACACACTAAATTTAAATTGTAAACAAGTTGTCACATATCATGTTGGTGAACTTTTGATTAGTTGGTATTAATTGGAGAACTGAGCCTGGAGCCAGTCAACTGTCTTCTTATCAAGTTGGAATGCCTTGGATAGCACATCATCTGAAATAGGTGGGTTTGACCCAAAAACTGCCTTTGCAACAGTGATCACGCCGGGATTTTGGCTACTCAGACCCGCAAATGCAACAGCAGGGACATGTCCAATGTTGAACTGGAAGTGGATGAGTCCCTCAGGAAAAACAAACACATCACCCTTGTTCAACACCCTGGAGAAGAGCTTGAAGTCTGGGAATGACGTCACAAATCCGACATAGAGAGTGCCCTCGATGACGGTGAGCACTTCAGTTGCTCTGGGGTGAGTGTGTGGTGGGTTGAGGCCGCCGTTGGGTGCATAGTCGAGACGAGCAATGGAAATTCCCAGGGTATTGAGTCCGGCAATTCTTTCCACATTGACTAGGGTGACGTTTGACCCGAGATTGTTACTTGTGTCGCCAGCCTTGTCGAGGCCTGAGAAGAAGAAGTCTTCTGGTTTCGCATCAGCAGGGTTCTTGCAAACTAAACCATTCACAAATACTGTACAGCTATTGTCAGCAACACAGAAATCTTGAAGTGGGCTAGGGTCAGAAGCGAATGCTTGAGAGCAGGCCAAGGCAAGCAAAGTGAGGAGAAGAAGTGAACAGTAAGCCATTTCTTTCAAGTATCGATCTTAGCTTGTGTTAGCTTGTGATTTGTGTAGGCAAGTTGCAAATTGCTATTTGGTTATACTGTTATAATCCATAAATTCAAATGTAGTTAATTAGTTGATAATTAAAATTTGCAACAAATTAAAACCTTAATTGATTAATCAAGGAAAATAAAGGTTAATAAATTAAATGAATAAATTAACTTATATAAAATTATTTATTTAACTAATTAGTGAATTTTATAAATTTTAGAATTTATTTGTACAAATATAAAATTTTAAGGAAGAAATACAAAATATTAATAACCATTATAATTTTAATAGTCAATGAAATGACGAATAAATTTGTAAGATTAATCAAAGAACAATCTAAATTTTCGTATCAAGTCTTAAACGCCAGTTTTATTAAATTATTCGATTTGATGTAATTGATTCATAGGATACCATTAAATATGAACTCCTTCTTAATTTGGGAATAAACTGAACCGTTCAACTCCGTTCTGCACGAATCTCAAAGCAGTCCCTTCCATTTAAACTTCCTTTTTTTGTTTTCTTCACTGAGTCCAGACGGCAGCCGAAACACCTCACCATTTAATTTGTTTTTCTCTCCTCTGGCGACAGAGCCGACTCACCCCTCCTTTCTTCTTTGTTGCGTGATTCACCCCCTCCTCTGACTCTCTCTTCTGCTCTCTTTCATTCTCCCTTACACTCTCTCTCTCTCTTTCTTTTGCTCTTTCTCTCTCGGTCTCACTGCTACTGAACTGCCCCCCCCCCCCCCAAAGAAAACCCTAGCCGATCCCCTCTCTTCTTCTTCCCCGCTGATCTCTCCCGCTGACAGAAGAACCGGAACCTCTTCTCTCTTGCTGACCCCGAAACCGCACCCCTCTTCTCTTCGTCTCTCTTTTGGATGAACTGCTGGAGAAGCCCTCTCTATGCTGTGGTGTCTTGCTCTCTCTCCCGGGTTCTCTCTATTACTCTTCATTTTCCTTCTCTCTTTCATTCACTATGTTGAGAAAGTTTTCTCCCTCTCTCTCTAATTTCGGTTTTCACCAAATTCAAACCCGTTAGGGCTTTCCGTGTGCTTGTAAATGATTCGGTGCTGGTGCAGTGCCTCTCTCGGTGGTGCTGCTGATTTTGGCGGCCGTGAGACGAGCCGCTGCTTGGTACCTGCCGAGCTTCGACCTTTGTTGTGCTTATCTCTCTCTCGGGTAAGTGTTCAAAACACCATTTAAATTCCAATCTGAAACTGGTACCAGTCCAGCAGGGTGCTGGTGTACTGTTCTGGCCGAATTATGATAAAATTCAGGGGTTGTTTGTAAGTTTCCCATTTTTCTGCATTTTCTGTGCTATTCTGCAACATTCCAGGGTCTAATCTGTAAATTTCAGTATTCTGCACAACTGTGAGTAAATTCTGGTAAATAACAGGGTCTATGGTGCAAAAATTCGGATCTGACAGGGTTCAGGGACCAAATTGTGACAGAAAATAAAACTGGTTTAGAAAACAGTCCCTGAATAAGGACCTCTTTGCGACAGAATGTAAAAATTTGTATGATAAGCCTTTTCTAATGGGAATTTCATAGAAATATTAGTTCTAAAATGTTGAAAACGTAAGTAATAGTTTGGAACAACAATTTGCATTCAAGAAAAGATTCTTTGAGGTTTAATTGATATTTCTCTTCTATGAATAATTATTGGAAATAAAAATGAATGTGGTCAAGTGTTCTTAAATAATTAGATAATTGGTCAACTCAAAAACTCCAAATAAAATAAATTGTAAATAACAATTGTAACGTTAATGTATAATTAATAAACAGATATAATTAGTATAACTAATTTATCATAATTATAATATAAATTATCTTATATACTTATCTAGTATTTTGATACGTTAATGTATGTTCTAATGACATATAAACACAAGTATAATGTGTAGTCTGATCGTATAAGCAAATAATTCTTCATTCAAAATAAACAAGTGACACATCATAAATTATTACTAGTTATTGTTAAACTTCAAAGTAGTATACGAATTAAATTAAAACACCCCACACCATAGTTAATTCAAAATAATAATGTTATAGGATTTAACTAACGGTTTAGTTTCAAATTAAAATATAACAAATGATTTAAGTACGTTAGAGTAATAATTAGATTCGAATCTTAGTTAGTTAATTAATTAAACACGAACACTTAGTGAAATTAATTAAACTGGGTAATGGGTTGCGAATATTTAGTCTAGAATTTAATTAAGTTACGTCTAAATTACAGGTCAGCAGACCTACGTTGATTCCGACCCTGTGGTCCGATTCCGCTGACGGCTATACCGGAGCAGGTGAGGATCGAGCGGATTGCGGAGACTGCTAGCGCTTGCGTACAACCACTACCGCCATACAGGTGTGGGATATCTGTTTTATTCTTTCGTGGCGTACTCTTACCAGTCGACCACTTGACCTGACATCCGCACTTTTATTTATATAGTTGCATTAGAGCATGTTTAATCCTTTCTGAACTGTAATTTAGGATTCGCACAACCCCTTCTAAATTGAAAATTTAATGTTTTCTTAGGAGTAGCGTAACTTAATTTATAATATATTAGGATATTAGTTGTCCTCTTCTCGTAGATGACAACATATTATTGTAGTTAAGCATGTGCATTGGTGAGTGTGAGATAGAAGACCGAATGACTGCTTTCCGTTCTCGTAGTATGGGATGCGAGGCGGTTCGTGGGTCATTGGGCTGAGGGATCACTTGATCCCTTAGAGGTCTTATTAGGATTATTATTATTATATGCATGGAGTTGATATTATATCATTTTCGATCATTTTACATTTTGTGCGGACCGATCTCGAGTCCGGAGACGATTCGGGAGGTATCCCCCCTACATTAGGAGCTACTTGCCTAGTACGGCTGCCGAGGATGCGGTGGCAGATTTTATTTTTGTTGTTATGGGCCGCTCACGAGCCCTTGTCCCATTGATCTGGCCGGATGGTGGAGTTTCGTCTCTGCTCATGAGGAGACGGATTGACTTATTCTTACGTCTTGCTTGTAGTTTTCTCCTATTTTATATGTTTGGTGATGGATCGTCTAGAGTAAGGAAAATACACAAATTGTTGGATATAACCATCGGCTAGCGTGCACCAGCCTACGGGTTGAAGTCTTTGGGGCAAAGCTCGATGCTGTTAGGCATCGGGTATCTTTGCTCCCCTGATCGCAGTCCTTGTGTTATGTCACATTTGAGATATAAATTCAATTTGATTGAACTTGGCACGGCACGGGGTGACAAAATTATCCGTACTATTACTATATCAAATTGTACACACAGTACCTATTGTGCTGGACTTCGGTTGAGTATAATATTGATCCTCATATTTTGTTTTGGGAAACTTTGGCATTTTGGCATGATAGGATAATCACATCATGTCATCTATTATATGTATATTTTTCTTTTGTAGTACTATGATAGGTTTTAATTTCTGCAGCATATGCATTAAAAGTGAATTACCGACTTTACGTAGATTTCGAATTAAAATGTGCTTTGACTTAAGAGGATCCCTGAAGGGATAATACTGGGTCACATACTGGGCGATCATTCGCTCATCCCCTCCTTTTTATGGATGTGGGCAGGTACAGAGTCTGACGGTCCGCAGCAGGAGGCGTCAGGAGCTGTCCCCGACGGTCACATCACTTGATATAGATTAGGGGCTTTTGTTTAGGATTTTGCGAGTCCAATGTTTTGTTTTATATATTGGACTCGATAGATCATGTATCCCTTTTGATTAGTTATGTTTATTTTATCCCGAGGTGGATTGTATGGATGTGTGTATATGTATGTTTATTTGATATTTATGACTACTGCTTGTTTGTATTATATTGCTTCCGCTGTTGTGTGATTATTATATTGTTTAGCCTTGCGTGTTTATTGATGATTAGACACGAGGCGGGGATTTGATCATACCCTAATCCGAAAATTCTGATTTGGGGTGTGACATATACAATGTCCAAAGCTTGTATGGTTATTTATAGTAGAGGGTGCTTGAAATGTTCCTCACAACTTGGAAATAATATATGTGAACCTGTTGGCTACTTGGTCTATCTTTGAAATGTTCTCTGTGTATTGGTCAAGATCATTAAATTAATGGGAGATGATGGGATCGATGGGGTCAAGGATGTAGACAACTTAATTCAATCTCTATGGTATGTAATCTAATTAACAAAGTGTTTTTAATTAATGATCCCGCTAGCTCTTTCGCCGATCTACTGTGAACAGTAAAAAACAGTAAAAATTTCTGGATCACTGGATCAGCAATTTTCAAAGTGGCTTAATAAATAGTAAAAAAATTCCAAAAAATGTAAAATTTAGTCTCTAAGCACATTTCAATATGGAGAACATGTTGAGCTGTTCGGATCGGTTGTTTGAATTTTCAAAATAAAAATATGAACGTGAAGTAAAAATTACATCTTACTTTACAACTCACCATAGCCCAAACATGTGCCAAGTAGAAAAGTTGGCGCTGTCCGTACAACTTGTCAACGATATTATACAATAATCAGCTCCGTAGTTAAAAAAAATATATATTGATCTAATGAGAGCCAATACACGCTAGGCGCTTTCAAAATAGCCTTTAAAATAATATTCATATATACCTTTTCTTTTTCCTCACAGAAATAGGATATCCTATTTTGACTTGTGACATGAAAAAATAGGCCCAACAGGCCTCCAAGCAGAAAACTAAAGTACCCAATAATACTCCCTCAAATTCTGTCTTACAAGCGTAATTTATAATTAATACAAAATTGCTGGTGGATATAGGCAATAAGTAAAATGCATGATGGGTTTAGAGTTTAAAATTCAAGGCTTGATTTAATGTATATGTACAAAAAATCAGTTTCACTAACACCAACTTGGCCCAATTCATCAAAGAGCCTTGCAGGAAAAATGAACATACGTTTCAAAGTCACTGGTCCAGTGGAGCCCTGGAGCTTTGAGCTCTCAGTCGCATTGGTCTATAATTTCAGTTCTTTATTAAATGTGTTTCAAATCAATTCCAAATTGAGGAGGCAAGACCAAATTTATAAAAAAAATATATGTATATATATATATATAGAGTGAGGCTATGGTGCTATGCATAGCACGGATGGCTAGTGTACTACGGCTCAATATGGTACTTTTTAAAATCCTAACGGTCGATCCGAACCATTCAATGTGATAACCATATGAATATGTACTTGCAAACTAAATTTTATATTTTTTCGAATTTTTTTACTATTTTTTTAGATAGGTAGAATTTTGATGGTCCAGAATTTTCAGAAAACACTGATTTTTCTACCTATCTAAAAAAATAGTAAAAAAATTCAAAAAAATATAAAATTTAGTTTGCAAGTACATATTCATATGGATATCACATTGAACGGTTCGGATCGTCCGTTAGGATTTTAAAAAGTACCATATTGAGCCGTAGTACACTAGCCATTGGTGCTATGCATAGCACCATAGCCTCACTCATATATATATATATATATATATATATATATATATGAGGAGGGATCCACTTACAACAAATTTGAGTTACAACAAAGTTACAACATTCATTTTTTTCATTTTCAAAGTCCAAATCGTCGATCCAACCGTTCAACATGATCATCTAAATAAAATGTACTTGCAGATCAAATTTTATATTTTTTTGAATTTTTTTACTATTTATTAAGTATTTTA
The DNA here is from genome assembly GCA_025461045.1 of Carex parvula. Classification (NCBI taxonomy): domain Eukaryota; kingdom Viridiplantae; phylum Streptophyta; class Magnoliopsida; order Poales; family Cyperaceae; genus Carex; species Carex parvula. Next base: position 34,276 of record JAJGRW010000894.1, on the reverse strand, counting down.
CAAAAAATAGCCATACTTAGACCATTGAATTTTGTACCATCTTAATAAATAGTAAAAAAATTCAAAAAAATATAAAATTTGATCTGCAAGTACATTTTATTTAGATGATCATGTTGAACGGTTGGATCGACGATTTGGACTTTGAAAATGAAAAAAATGAATGTTGTAACTTTGTTGTAACTCAAATTTGTTGTAACTTGATCCCTCCTCTATATATATATATATATATATATATATTACTACAGTGTTGAACGTTATGGACCATAACGTTCAATTTTTTTTTGTCTTTTAAATTAGCAATGGTGGAGATTAGTGGTTGGATTATCTGGACGTTATAGTCCATAACGTCCCGTAGACGTTATAAATCATGACAATCTTCTTAGGTTTCGAAATTTTCTGAAATCATTCACCTTTCTCAATATTTATTTATGTATTTTCCTATTAATAAAAAAACTAGTGGAAACGCCCCCATCCGACATGAATACGTATCATCTGCATTAAATTAGATTTTGAGTTAATCATCTCAACTGTCCGATTAGGATACGGGCCAATCCGGCTATGCGTGGACTCTTTAATATTTGTGCCAACACAGATCAGACGATCCGGATTAATTCTACGTTAACTCAAATTATAAGTTAATGCAGCCGATAAGTATCCCATCATGATTTGCATCCATTCATCTACTCGAGATCCATAAAAGCACGAATCTTCACTATATGTATACGGTCAAAATTTATGAGATCGGGATAAGTTACTGGAGAGGATATGGATTTCCAATTTCACGCACTGTCCGCCAATTCAGTTCTTCAGTTGACCTCTCACTTTTCTACACTCGGCTTATTGCCCTTTTTAAGTAAACAATTAAAATCTTTTGAAAATATAAATTTAGCTGTTTGATAATATAATTATAGTATGACATGTATGGTAAGAAACACAACTTTTTTTATACATGAAGAATGATTTATATATATCAAGTACTAAAGTCAAACATTTTTTTATTCTTTACTTTGTTGCTTTATTTCATTATATATATCATCCAAAAAAGATAAACTCTGGTAGACCAAAGAAGATAAATTTATTAGGATAAATCTTATGTACTCTTAAAAATTACATCACTGCTCATGCGTGTTGGATTTATTACCCACCTCGTTGGATTTAATACCAACATTGAGCATATATGTAATCTCATTATGGATTGTTTACTGTCATATATGGTTGTCAATTAAAGTAATCAAATAAGGTAAAAAAACAATCAATATATTCATTAGGATGTGGTCCATAAATGTGTAGAACAATTTAGGCAAAGATCAAATCATTGATGGACTGATTCTGAGATTTGCAATTTAGAAAACTGTCATTTAAAAGGATTGTGTGGGCCACACGGATTTTGATGCGACAGCACGGTTTTTGATGCAGTCGCACAAAATACCTTTTTCAAGTTGGCAGATAACCAGATAGGTTACTATATATAAGGATTGGTTTCTAATGCACAAGATAACATAGAAAAGCACAGAAACTGAAAAGATGTTTTTCTCTTTAGAAAAATACAGCTATGTGTGCCTTCTCTTCTTCTTCCACCATTAAAGAATAGAGAAGAGAAATCCATTAAAAAAATTTGGAGATGATTTCTCAAGGGCCATATATTGCTGTCTTGGAAGACTTATTCCTACGACCATACGGAAAAACAACAATAAGGGCTTCTTGCCATTAGAGTCTCGTCTCGTGCTCACGGAGACGGTTGGTGATCTCTCAAAAGATTGAGTTATTCCATGGAATCAGCTATTATGTTCCGCACTTAAGATTTATGTTTCATGAGTCGGTTTTGGCAAAGGAAGGTCCTTAGGTTAAGGAGGGGAACTGTTTCTCCTTCCCCGGGATGTAAGTGTTTGACCCCTAGATGAGATATAATTGTTTGATCTCTAGATAAGGCGTAATTGTTTGGCCTTTATGATTCCCAACAGTGGTATCAGAGCCTTTCTATGCCGAAGGATTAAGTCTTTTAGGATCTAGAGAGAATTATGAATTAATGATGATTTTTTCATTGATTTTTATTGGATTTTTCTTGATTGTTTTAATCTGAAAATTTTGGTTTGGAGAGCACAAAACTTGTAACATTTTACAGCCATAATTGCCTATTTTTCAGTTATTAAGTTGGTTAGAATTTGCTAGAAGATTTTCAATTGAAATCGCAAAATTCTAATCAAAATTCGATCATGGCAGAGTTTGTGTGACCCTCTTTGCGGACGCAAAGATGCCACACAAAATTCTGCACAAAATTTTAATAGGTAGTTATGAATTTAGGATTTTGGTGAAATTTATTTTTAATAAATTTCGTAAAACAAAAATATACAAATTTGAAATTAAACTTCTAAATTTGAAAGGTTATATAGATTTGGAATTAAATTTCTAAATATGAAAAGTTACTTAAGGTGCTTCCAAAATTAAGAAAAATCTCTCTAGATCATGGATCAATTTCAGTATAATAAATGCAATTTTACAGTTACTCAGACAAAGATACGGTAGCACGGATTTTGATATGGTAGCACGGTTTTTGATGCAAATGCACCAAATACCTTTTTTAATTTGGCAGACTGCACAAAATTTTGTGGGGGCCGCACAACTCTCTGAAAAGTTAGAGAATAGTTTCTGAGATTAAAAATGCAATTATTATGATGCAATTATATATATATTTATTTAATTGCACTTTTGTTTTATGGCTAAGGTATAAATTAAATTCTTATAAAGGCATTAAAGTTATATGTATCTTGAATTGAATTAATTTGAGTCCTAATTGTACCCAAAGGTACCTCTTTTGATAAGATTGATTTAAATTCATTTTACAAAAGGATATTAGGTGTGCATTTAATGGATGCAATCATTTATCGGCCCAAAGGAAGATAATGGTTGTTGAAATTATTTGTACAAGTGAGTGATAATAAAGTATAGTGAGACCAAAAATTTTACATATATGTCAACATTGTCGGCCCAAAGGAAGGCATGTTGTTCGGTATGTTCTAGGTTATCAATACCTTATTATTGCGCCAAAGTTTTATAAGAAATTGACCCGTTACGCAAAGGTAGCCACTTAATGGAAACCGATACTTTGGTTTTAAGATGGTTTTAAGGCTCATAAAATGTGATGATTTATTAAGATAAGTTACGATACTATGAATGTAACAATATCTAGGAAGGAAAGTTCTGTCTAGGCAAGTCTGAATTCGAAGTGAATCCTTAGGGATCCCTGACTTACCTGGGAACTTACCTGGTTGTGAAATTTGTGTATATAGTAACAAAAGGAAAAATCATCTCATACATTTTGAGCAAGTTGGGCCTTTATTTGAATGTAATTTATAAATTCAGAATTTTTTATTCGTGTTGTTCTTTGTGATTTTTTGTTCGTAATTTTTCAATTAGCATTGTTAAAGGCCTAAACAATATTTTTTATGTTGAATGAAACCAACTTCAAATTTTGACATGAGAACATAGTAATAGTTCTCGGTGTCAAGTATTTAGACCTTGCTTTAAGGAGGTATGCCCCACACGTATGGATAAGAGTACTTCTGATGATCAGAAGGAAAATGAAAAGTGGGACAAATCAAATTGCATGTGTCTTATGATAATGAAGAGGTCCATTAAGAGGCATTAAGGGGCGCGATTTCAGATTTGATTGTTATCATTAAGGATTTTATAATTTCACAGAATATTCAGTATTTGAGACGGAAAATGCAATTTTTTTTAGGATGTTGAGTTTGCGGGGGGAGATACAATAATGGATTTTGAATTCGAAGAGGAGTATGCAAATATTCCCACAGGTGTTGAGAGTTTTATGGACATAGATCTCAAAATACATGACGAAAATAGAACCATTATTGAAGACCAAAGTCAACATAATTAAACAATACAAAGTCAGTAGTATCTTTGGAAGATGTTGTTGTAGGCCCAATTGTTTAAGACAATGCTGGAATTCCTTGAGAAAATTCAGAAGTGCCAATAAGAAAATATAATCAATGGCTGACAATGACATTGGAAAAATTACCTCATTATCTAAAGAAACGAGACCCATTGGTTTCAAATGGATATTTAAAACTAAAAGGGATTCGAAAAGTAATGAGGAAAAGCCCGTCTTGTCACTTAAGGTTTTAGAGATTTTTTATTTGGTTTCATTTAATCAATGCAAGCATTAACCGGCCCAAAGGAAGGTTGATGATTGTTAAAATTATGTGTACATAGAGTATAGTGATGATTATTATATTTTACGTATAATCAATATTGTCGGCCCAAAGGAAGGCATATTGATTGATGTGTTATTTGAATCATCAATACTCTATTTTCTAAAGTCTCTTTAAAAATTATATTGGCATTAGTTACGCACTTTAATTTAGAGCTTTAGTTGATAGATATTAAGAGAGCGTTTCTAAATTGTGACATTAATGAAACAATCTATATGGTGCAACTAGAAGGCTATGTGTCGGGAGATACAAAGTCTGTGGTGTGCAAACTTAAGAAATTCATCTATAAACTAAAAAAAGTGTCTCAACAATGGTATTGCAAAATTCATAGTGAGATTATCTCGTTTGGTTTTGAGATAAATTTATTGAATGAATTTATATACCTTAAATTCTGTGGAAGTAAGTTTATATTTCTATGTGGATATCATATTGCTTGTCAATATCGATATAAATATGTTGCAAGAAACTAAGAACTTTCTGATAAATAATTTAAAAATGGAAGATCTTAGTGATGCATCATTTAGAATACGGAACAATTCTAAACTAAAGTAAGGTAAAGTAAAGTAAAGAGTACATAATAGTGAATTGAAAATAAAACATGTAGGAACAGACTCTATAGCAGATCATCTTACTAAGGGATTGACACCGGCTAAGTTTGAAGAGCATGTTGCTCATATAGGTGTAATCTCTATTGAGGATATTCAGTTTTAGTGGGAGTCTATTATTTGTAATTTAATGTTCTATTTTTCAATGTAATTTTGGATATGTAACTTGTGACATGTAACAAGTGTTATATATATTATGAAGTTTTGATATTCTGTTTCTCGTTTATGTTTGACCTCTAATTCAGCTAATTTATGAAATTTAGTTTCAAAATTTAAGTAGGAGACCAAGTTAGAAATAGGCATGTGAATATCATAATTGCCTGTAATTTCTATGCTACACATTCACATCATGATTTATGTTATTCAGCTGTATTAGTGATGTGATTATTGAGGGTTTAGTTGCGAATAAATGCGACGAATGCCGCTTTAGTCCTTTGCTGATATAGTTGATGGACCGAATTAGTTTGGGAATATATAAGAAAGATAGTAAAAAAATGTGCACACATTAGGAACACAATGCATAATTAAAAAGTCATAACATATTGCTCAAGTGGGAGATTATTGGATTTATTACCAACCTCGTTGGATTTAATGCCAACATTGAGCATATATGTAATCTAAATATGGATTGTTTGCTGTCATATATGGTTGTCAATTAAAGTGATCAAATAAGTTAATAGACAATCAATATATTCATTAGGATGTGGTCCATAAATGTGTAGAACAATTTAGACAAAGATCAAATCATTGATGGACTGATTCTGAGATTTGTAATTTAGAAAACTGTCATTTAAAAGGATTGTGTGGGCCACACGGATATCCGTGCAGCCGCACAAATACCTTTTTCAGGTTTTTGATGCGACAGCACGGTTTTTGATGCAACAGCACGGTTTTTGATGCAGTCACACAAATACCTTTTTCAGGTTGGCAGATAACCAGATATGTTACTATATATAAGGATTGGTTTCCAAAGCACAAGATAACACAGAAAAGCACAGAAGCTGAAAAAACATTTTTCTCTTAGAAAAATACAGCTCTGTGTGCCTTCTCTTCTTCTTCCACCATCAAAGAATAGAGAAGAGAAATCCAATAAAAAAATTTGGAGAGGGTTTCTCAAGGGCCATATATTGCTGTCTTGGAAGACTTATTCCTACGACCATACAACAAAACAACAAGAAGGGCTTCTTGCCATTAGAGTCTCGTCTCGTGCTCACGGAGACGGTTGGTGATCTCTCAAAGGATTGAGTTATTCTATGGAAACATCCATGGAATTAGGTATTATGTTCCGCACTTATGATTTATGTTTTATGAGTCGGTTTTGGCATAGGACGGTCTTTAGGCTAAGGAGGGGAACTGTTTCTCCTTCCCCGGGATGTAAGTGTTTGACCCCTATATGAGATGTAATTATTTGATCTCTAGATAAGGCGTAATTGTTTGGCCTTTATAATTCCCCAACAATGCGGTCTTCTAACGGGTCGAAAATGGATCTACTATCAGATTCCGTACTGCTAGTAACCAACACAGTAGAAGAAACTGATCAAACAGTTCCATACCGATATTCACTATTTTGTAATATTGGCAGATTGCAAAACAGATCTTTGTTTGAAATTATTGATTACTTAAAGGTTTTCTTTCTCTCAGTTTTTCTTACTATTTAATCGTTTATGATTCTCTTTGTTGATTAAAAAGAATACGTCACTAATTAAACACCCCCCCCCCCCCCCCCCAAGAATAACGAAGAATAAAATATCCCAATAAATTGTAGGGTTTCGGGTAGGTTATTAGTGCAACAATTCGATTCAATTCATGATTTGTTCACTATCCGAAAACCAGAATCCATGTATAAAACTAATTTCAAGATTAATAAATAATTTACCACTAGACGAGTTACCCTTCTCTGTTCCTTCTTCCTATCAAATGTACGCACCAGCGAAAGCAGTTGCGTCTCTATCAGTATCCACACGAACAGATTGACAAACTTCCGTCAGTTGTATTAGCACCACACAGACATCCCCATCGAACTTCTCTGTTTTTCTCTCTTTCAATCTAGTGAATATCTGGTTTTATTGAACAGTACCGAATTTTATCTGATGTACTCATATATATAAGTAGAGGTCAGTCTCTAGTATTGAGAGTGAGGCGATAATTTTATCAGGAGTTTGCATTTATTCATTTGCACCACTTGGTTGCACTTATTGGTTGCACCTATCCAGATCATTAGAGAGAACAGCAGAATTTCGGCCCATATTGCATTAAGCCCAATATGCATGGTTTAATCCATATTCAATTTCATAATTAACTATTAATTATGACCCAAAATATTATGGCATGTAGGACATTTCTACATAAATATTCAAAATTAAATAAGCAAAACTGGAAAAAAGGAAAAAAAAAACAGCCCTAATAAATCACCAATGTGTGATGTACGTGGACACCAAAAAACAAACATAGCCCTAATAAAAAAAAACAGCCCTAAAAAAATATCCCATTAGTCTTGATTACTGGACACGTGGCCGCTTGCGGTAAATGATGACCTCCTCTCCTGAAGTATCTCCATACGCCGTTTCCTGGCCTGTGCTGACTTGGCAGCCTTTTCCTTTCTATCTAACTCACAAGTTAGTGATGCCACTATTGCATCCAGGTTGAACTGAATGAGAGGAGGCTGTGGTGATGGAGACAGCTTTCTTATGAACTTAAGAGAACTCATAATTTGTCGGCTGCCTGATGCCCACCGGTTTAAGCTGAAATTAAGCATCTCAATAAGTAATTATTCAAGAACTTGCAGGGTTTTTACAAACTACATAATTATTATTTTTTGTCGGAGACGAATTGTGAGAATTCAACAATAATTTACCTTGGATTGTTCATCTTTCAGATAAATGTTCATCGCTTTTAGTCTCCAGCATTTATCATGCAGCTCTAGAAGTTCCTGAATAATTGCAAAAAGAATTAATTCCCGAATTAGCAAAGAGAGCAAACTGAAGTAAAAAGGTATTTAATTAGCTGATGTGGCAGAATAAATGGTCACCAAATGATAAACATGACAAATTCAGAAAGATGAAAAAAAGTAGAATTATAGAAGGACATGGACACTAACCCTAGTGAGCTCCTCTTTCTCCTTGGACAACAAAGCAACTTCCTCTTTCTTCTCCATTAACCACAACAATTGAAAGAAACGACGCAGAGCAAAAACATCCTTCAACCTTCAATTTGCCAACAAGAAACATAAAAATTCAAATATTAAAACAAGGACAAAATAATTACCTCTTTCTTAGATTTTTTTTCTTCTTGACTTGCTTTGTGGGTGGAGGTACGAGCTGCTCTTCTTTCTTCATGACTTGCGGAGGCTGTGTCGGTGGAGCCAGCTTTATTATGAAATTAAGAGAACTCATGTTTGTCAGCTGCCTAATGCCCACCGGTTTATCCTGCAGCTCTAGAAGTTCCTGAATATTTACAAAAATAATTAATTCCCAAATTAACAAAGAGAGCGAACTGAAGTAGAAAAGGTAATTAATTAGCTGATGTGACATAGAATAAACGGTCACCAAATGATAAGCATGACAAATTCAGAAAGATGAAAAAAAAGTACAATTATAGAAGGACATGGACACTAACCCTAGTGATATCCTCTTTCTTAGATGTTTTCTTCTTGACTTGCTTGGTGGGTTGAGACACGAGCTGCTCTTCGCTGCTGCTGTTTGGGAGACCGAGAGGTGTCATAGGGCTCGTCGGTCCTCCTTCTTTCTTGTTTTGTAAATCAGAGGACAGCGGCTCCGTTGGATCATTCGGTAGCTCAGTCCGCTCTGATTTTGACATTATCTCGTACAACGGCTGCGTGCGGCAACGTCTCACGCCCCACTGGAGGATTTCGAATGGCATTTGGTGAGTTGATTCCATAATGAGTCTGCGAAGGTCAAGGAGGATCGAGGCAACCTCCCCTTCCTCTTTGACCTACCAATCGGCTATTGGGCTCTGCATTTATTATTTATTATTTTTCTTCGTACGTCTATCTTGAGTTTAATTTTGTATGGCATTGATCATTGAAATTCTGGAAGGGCTCCGAACATATTTTTTATGTACATTATCAATTTATCAGCTCCTTTTTTTCTATTGGATCATAATGTTTTATCAGCTAGTCTTCGAAGGACTGCATGAGTAGTTGTGTAATTTTAAAGAGTACATATGATTTATCCTAATTTATCCTCTTTGACCTACCAATCAGCTCGTATGTAAGCCACCTTGTACCCCTTCTGTGCCAGGTAGATTGAAAGCGGTGTTTTTCCGGTACGGGTAGTGATATCCTCTTTCAGGTAGCCTGGGCCTAACCTGTGTTTGCATGAAAATATCAAAATTCAGATTTTGGTCATTATGTTTTACAAATTAAAAAGAGAATGGCTAATATACAAACGTTTGTTCCTGGACTCAGGAACAAATGATTCGGTTCTCCAATTTTCAAATTCCAAAAGGTCGATCCAAACCGTTAGATATTCAATCTATATTGAAATGTGCATGGAGACCAAATTTTATATTTTTTGGAATTATTTTAATATTTATTAAGCTGGTTTGAAAACCGCTGTTTTGCAATGCTGGGCCTAACACACCGTTTGTTCCTCGAGGTGGAATTCACGAAATCGTGGTATCAGCTCAGTGACCATGTCTATGAATCTGTTTTTGGGGAAAATCTCTTGCCTCCCTCCATCTCTTGCCTCCTCCTCAAGCGTCGCCCCCAAATTCCTACTTTGCTGTACAATACGTCATCCAATCTTGCGCGCGGTCTTCCTTCTCCATCACCTTTCTCCTCATTAAACTTAATTCCAACCATCTGTCTTCAATCAAGTTAAGAGCAAAGACTTCAATCAAGTTATATACCAGTGTGTTTACAAATTAGAAATATCGATTTGACACCCACTACTACAGAAAAACATATTACACACGGACATTAATGGAAGAGCTACACGGATTTCCTGCTGTGTTTAAAGCCAGGGTGTATGAATAGGTCAGGAACTACACACGGATATTTGACCGTGTGTGATTATTATGATTTCTACACGGATATTCCCTAATTAACCGTGTACAAAGACCTAGCGAGCTACACGGATATCAACTAAATAACCGTGTACGATTCCTCTTTATACACGGCTTTGTATTAAAAGTCCGTGTAGCTCTCTTAGCTATTATACACGGACTTTTGGTAAATATCCGTGTACAAATAGTTTTAGATTTTTTGTATTACGCCTCCAGCAAGGCTATCATACACGGATTTTTAACAAAAAAACCGTGTATGATTAGTATTGCACACGGACAACTGTTAAATAGCCGTGTATAAATACCTTTTTTTTTTTTGTATATTTTGTTTTTGGGCTAGCCTCTAGCTTTGCTAGCCAATTTTTTTCAACAGAAATACAAATATTCATTCGAAACAGATTAATTAGCAAGAAATTCATATACTAAATTTATACAAAATTCATATAGCAATAAATTCATTCGAAACATATTTTTATTACAAATTAATCTATGCAAATCCATATCGAGGATTACAAAATTCCATGGCAAACCACCTTGCCCACATGCACCGCATATCGTCGATCTGAGCCCAAGTGTAATGATCTTGCTTTGTCACATTCTACAAAATTATAATTTGATAATAGTTAGTATTTCAGAAAAGGTAGATATCAATTGCTTATTATATAGGAAATTCATATGAAGTACATACCGCTTTTGGGAATTCGAATTGTATTCTTTCGACAAAGTCAAACATGAATATCATCGTGTAATAAGCGCATTCCCAACCCTCCTTCTGTTGCGGGCTCTGAAATTTACATTTAGCGGCATTTGTTAGAATGACAATAATTTTTTTAACAAGATATGAAATTTCTAACTCATAAAGTGTGCTCACCAACATGTACTTCCAATTCAACTTGCTTTTCTTGCCCGGGCCCGTGCTATCTGATCCTCCCTCTTTAATATATTTCACAAAAGCCCTTACAAAAGTGAGTGAATGTAATTAGCAATTTTATAATTTGATATGATTGAAAGAAATGCAAACCTATAGAATTATTATTGCTTACTTATTCACAAAAGGCAAAATAACTTTGCACTTGGCAGCCGCGGTCCTTCCTTTTGGCTTACAAGAATCAATAATTATGCCCACACTTAAGTACGGCACAACGAGAATCATGCACCAATGTTTGCTGTTGGATCGAGGAGAAGAATTATAGTACTTTAGCATATAAAAGTCACACGAGTATTTGCTATGATTGATGGTGTGATTTCATTTTTTTATGTTTAACTTTTAATTCCTTTATACAATTCTTTAATTAAAATATAAACAACACATAAGTTAAGATTAGAACTAACCCCTCGTGGTATGGCATGAGAATGAATTTCTTCTCCTCCGCCTTAGCACGATGCATCGCAGAACACATGTACTCGATAGCCATATCCGGATAATATGTCGCTGCCGTACCACTCACTTTCTCGGGGTCCAAAAACACGCACAAGTTCTTCCTTTCAACCATCTCATCACAGTTTCGGACTAGCTTCCTGAAAACTCATCATATTGTAATTAGAATATATATTTGAGTTCTATACAATAATGAAAATATTTTAATATCACTAACATGAGGAAAATGGTGATGTGTGAAACATCGAGCCATTTGTCGGATGACGAGTGGTGGAAGAGGTCCTTGAAGTCTCTGAACGACAGCAGGAGCTCCCTGCCTTCGTGTAGAAACATCCCAGGTGGGACAGGGATGACGATAGCCTCCATGCCGTCGGGCGCCGTCATCAAGTAGTCGTGGAGAAGGCGCAAATCATTGGGCAAACGGCTGTATTCTTCTTCTGTGACCATAGGACGGGGCGGTGATTGTGGCGCGTCAGGCGCGACGTCGCAAGCCACCTCCTGACGTACCGGTGAGAGAGCCGTACCGGTAACATCATCTCCTCGTGTCTGTATCAAGTTATAGATGTATTATTCTAGTATTTCAAAAAGAATGAGTTGAATGTAACAAAATAAATGAATTTTTTTATGGATTACCTGATCCAAAACAATCTGACTCTTGGGCCATTGGACAAATGACATCCGTGCGTCATCAAGCACAACCGCATCGTCGGTAGGGACAGGAAGGGGTACGCGCTGCCATCCATCCACGACTAACTCAACCTGCACGCATGCATGGTCGGGTCTTAGCTGAGTATTGTGTACACTTTTGGCGAGTGGATGTACAACGCCCTTAGCAACGATCATAGAAACACTGCCATTCCGCAGGACGAGGTCGCATGCTCTGGGGTCCTGCAAATTTATAGGAAAGTTGTTTATTCTAGTGATGCGATATTGTTCAACAAGGTTGCAAACAGGTTTTAAATACCTTTAGATTATGAAGAAGTATTGATTACCTTGAGATTATCCAAATCGTCTAAGGCGCCCCACGTGCCGGATGCTTGACTACTTCGCCGAATTCCCAGCGAAATGGGAGGTGGTTGCTCGGATGGCTGCGTAGTTGCTGATCTAATTTGTGTCAACATTGCTTCCATCTCAGCAAACCTTGCGTCGTACTCTCTGCTCACCTCCGCGCGTATCTGCGCAACTATCTCGTCTTTGTTTACCTTGGCACGAGATTTTCTTCGAGGTTTTTGTCCCTCCACTCGGAACACCTCCTTCCAGCCCCTGTAGCCCCCTACACCCCTTACTCGACCTGGGTGTTCTGGATTCTCGAGCGCTGCGGACAAGGAATCATTTTGTCGTTCGACACTCCGAGCACCCGAGTTGACCTCCTCCTCCACTTCCAACTGTTCAAGTAGAAGAATTAGTTAAAGCAAAAGAACAATTGACGTACTTTCGGAGTTATAATTTTCGAGTGAATGTCTCAAAGTAAATATAAAGGACTCTTACCATTCTTTGAGCCACGGGTTGCAAATCCGTTGGGAGTACTATCCTCCCGTCAGCGGTTACCTCGGCTCTACCCATGACCCAATCTTTGCCCCTAGGATTTTGGATCCTAACCACGGGTGAGTCAGAATCCTTGTTCGCGTCCAGGACTTTCCTCCATTCTGCCGACTTACCCTCGTAACCACCTGACCCTAGATGGTGTGGATACTTGTTAAAGGCAACGGTCCTCCTGCCTTTATCACTCTTTGCCTTCACAGAAACAAGACAATAACGATCAGTTAGTTTTAGAAAGATAAGTACATATCGAGAAAGAATAAGCATAAATTTGGCACGAGTTAGATACCTGGAACTCTTCGGTAGACTTCAAAGCTTGAAACGCATCCCAGTCCTCTTGTTTTAGCCATTTGTAGTAGCCGACCGGATTTTTCCCTTTCTCCATGAACTCCGTCTTCAACGTGCTCTTGTATTGCTTCCAACCATTGTTCATAATCTTCAAAGTCTTATCCTTTGGAACATCATTCTTGATGTTCCACTGAGCCTGATTGACACAAAAATTTAGTGTATTTAAGTATAGATCATACATAAGTGAAAATTCAAGAGAAGAGTTGTTATGCACTTTACCTTCACCGTGTTCCACCACCCGTCCTTCACCTTATCCTCGAAATGATCCCATCTCTCAACAAGGATACTCGCATTTTGCCTCACGAAGCTCGTACACCAATTTGAGTATTTCTGCCGTTTTGGTCCCTGCGCACGCCCGTCTTCTGTGAACCAGATTTCTTGATGGGTCTGCTCGGACATGCTCGTGCACATTGTCGGCCCTCTTCTCCTTCTTTCTGACGAGGCAGTAGCTTGCTGCTCCTCTTCTTTCATCATATCGAAGTACTCATCCTCATTCGACATGGTTCTGCATGAAATTAAAGATCAAATCATAAGTGACCAATAATTGAAGAGATAAATTAAAGAGATAAATTAACAAAATAGAGATAAATGAACTGCATATTTTGTCTACTACATTCGACATGGTCTATTACATATTTTGTCTTTTGTAGGGATAAATGAACAAAATAGAGATAACCTAAAATACCCTAACATGCAAGTACCATAATTATTTGAATAACCTAAAATTAACAAGTACCCTAAATTAACAAGTACCCTAAATTAACCTAAAATACCCTAAAATTAACAAGTACCATAAAATAACCTAAAATACCCTAAAATACCCTATATACAAATTATGAAAAACCACAATGTATTCAATAACCTAAAATTAAAGGCCGGCCATTTATTTAAACTCAAATTTCCCAATTTCTTCTCAATAGCGCAATTTCAATAGAGAACAAGCACAGGGGTTGCTGGTACACCATACCAGTAGCCAAAATTGGTACACAAACCAGCAGAAATGTATTGATTAATATATTGGAAGAAAGAAGAAATCTTAATTTCCAGCTGCACAATCTATATATCTAGGGACACCATGCATTTGTATATAAATGTAGCTAGGATGGATTTAGAACCATTATGTAATCAACATTCAAGACTAATTAAGCGATATATATAATTAGTACCTCTTGTCGTACGATGTAGGTAGGCTTAGAATTTGATGAAACAAACAGAAGCTAATCAGAGGCCTGATATTAGACACAATTAATGCACAGGAGTGTATTATGTGCTTCATCTAAAACAATACTTTTATTAAATTGGCTAACGGGTTCAAACCCAATAAGAAAAAGAACGAGATAGAGAGACGCTAACCTAGGTGAGAGAGACCACGGGTTAGAGAGAGAGAGACCACGGGTGAGAGAGACCGAGGTGGTGAGGCGGCGAGGCGGTGAGGCGCGCGGTGAGCGGTGAAGATCGAGCTCGTGTCTTTGGGAGGTTTTTGGCAGAGAAGGGTTTTCGGACTTATGAAAATTTTGGCAGAGAAGGATTTCGAAATAACCAATGTTTCCTCATTATACACGGCTGTTAAGTTAATGTCCGTGTGCAAATCACCTTTCTACACGGTTGTACATAAAAATCCGTGTGCAAATCACCTTTCTACACGGACATCTAGCTAATAGTCCGTGTAGCTCTCTTCCATTTCTACACGGACTATTAGCTAAAAGTCCGTGTATAAATCGTTCCGACAGGCGGGTCCCAGGTTCAGTAAAATGCTTTGAACATAAACTAATATTTATTTTAACTATTAACTAATATTTATTTTAACTAATATTAAATGTTTGATAAAGTTGAACATAATATTTTAAACAAAATATTTTCATTAAACATAATCCTTCCTTAAATATTTTAACTAATATTAAATATTTTAACTAATATTAAATATTTTAACTAATATTTTAAATATTTTAACTAATATTAAATATTTTAACTAATATTTAGTGAAAACTAATATTTTAACTAATATTTATTTTATTTTATTATTAAATGTTTTAACTAATATTTTCAAAAACTAATACTAATATTTGATAATATTATAAGCATTAAACATAATCCTTCATTATAAGCATTAAACTAATATTTGATAATATTTGATAATATTTGATAATACTATTACTACATTATGTTTTTTTCTTTTTTTCCCTCTTTTTTTCCTTTTTTATTTGATATATTACAAGCTAAAGTTGCAATATTAAAAGCTACACGGTCTTAAACAAAATAAATATTACACATTATGCTTTTTTTTTCCTTTTTCTCCTTTTTTCCACTATTTGAACAGTACCCTCGGCCCATAATCCTTCATTGTGGTCGGACCGCATGTAGTCAGCTTCGTCTACCCCTTCAAGTGTTGCTACCTCAGTTTGCACATCGGTACAAAATGGAGGTACTTCGTCGAACTGGTCGTACTCTTCTTCATCGACGACATTTTCTACCCCGACAATCCTTCTTTTTCCGGATAGGACGACGCTCAACCTGGCATCACTCGGGTCAGTGGCATAAAAGACTTGGGTGGCTTGCTTGGCGAGTATAAACGGATCATCAACATGCCCAACCCTGTTTAAATCAATGAGTGTGAACCCGTCGTTATCAACTTTAACACCTCGGTCTTCGACCCATTGACACCGAAACACGGGAATGCTCAGGCGAGGACTGTAAATGAGCTCCCAAATTTCTTGAATAACGCCATAATATGACTTTGATGCTATTACAGCCCAGCCATCTCCGGATCTACTGAATTCTTGAGAGGTCACCACCAACGTCACCCCACTGTTTTGCATCGTGCTCTTATCACTCTGGGATTTAGTATAAAATGTATATCCGTTAATCTCGTATCCTTGGAATGTTCTAACAACAATTTGGGGTCCTTCGCCAAGCAGTTTAACAATTTCAGGTACGGGGTGTGACTGCACTCTTTCTTTCAGCCATCCTATAAAAGAACGATTATGCTCGTTAGTAAGCCACTTCTGACTCCTCGTGTAGTTTTGTTGTTGAAGGATTGTCATGTGCTCATCTATATAGGGAGCAACATCTGTCATGTGTTGTAGTACAATAAAATGTGCCTTTTGTAGTTCATTTAGATCAGCAACTACGGCTCTCAACCCAATTGTCCCGACTCCTTGGAGCCTTCCCTCGTATCGAGATTTTGGAACGCCAATAGGATCCACACCGGTCAAGTAGTTGGTGCAAAAATCAATCACCTCCTCCGTAGAATATCCTTCTATAATGCTGCCTTCGGGTCGATGTCGGTTCCTTACGTATTTTTTCAAGATGCCCATGTATCTCTCGAATGGATACATATACCGAAGGAACACGGGACCACAAATCTTAATTTCTCTCACAAGATGAACAACAAGGTGAACCATGACATCGAAAAAAGATGGCAGAAAATACATCTCAAGTTGGCAAAGAGTAACGACGACCTCCTTTTGCAAAGAGTCCAATTTTAGAGGGTCTATCACTTTGGAATTTATTGCATGAAGAAAGAACAAAGCTTCGTAATGGTTTGACGAACGTGCTTTGGTAAAATTCCCTGAATTGCAACCGGAATTATATGTGTCAGTAAAACATGACAGTCGTGAGATTTCAGACCGACCAGTTTCAAGTCCTTCATCGACACCAACTTCTTAATATTCGAAGAATATCCTGATGGGACTTTTATACCATTGAGGCATTCACAGAAGCTTGTTTTCTCTTTCTTTGACATTGTGCACAGTGCGGGGGGTAGGTATGTGCGCTTCCCTTTCTCCTGCGGTGCGAGCTCGGGTCGTATTCCCATCTCTACCATGTCTTTTCTCACTTTAATACCATCTTTCGTCTTCCCCGGAATGTTCAATGATAAACCAATTAAACTGTCACAGACATTTTTTTCGACATGCATGACATCTAGGCAATGCCTCACTTCTAAATATTTCCAGTACGGTAGCTCCCAAAATATGGACCTCTTTTTCCAAATATTCTTCGGTAGTGCTTTGGCGCACTTTCCAAAAACAACATCAATGTTTTTTACCCGTTCGAAGACACTCTCCCCGTCTAATGGATGACGAGCCACTCCAAGCTCAATTTTCCCGTTGAATGCCATCTTCTTCTTACGATATGGGTGATTAATAGGAAGAAACCTACGATGCCCCATGAATACATTCTTTTGACAATTTTTCAACCTCAGCACCTGCGTGTCATCTTCACAGATCGGGCACGCTTTTGCTCCTTTACAAGTGTAACCCGACAAATTCCCGTACGCGGGGAAATCATTTACGGTGCAAAACACCATGGCCCGCAAGTTAAAGGTCTCTTTCATATACGCATCCCACACCGGGACGCCATCACGCCACAATTTTTGGAGGTCCTCGATTAATGGTGCGAGATATACATCTATGTCATTTCCGGGTTGTCTGGGTCCTTGGATTAGTAATGACATCATTATATATCTACGTTTCATGCACAACCAAGGAGGAAGATTGTAGATGCATAAAAGAACAGGCCAAGTACTGTGCCGACTGCTCATACTTTCAAACGGACTCATTCCATCTGAGCTCACCACAATCCTAAGGTTCCTCGTTTCAGAACCAAATTCTTTGAAATGTCTGTCAATGTTTCTCCATTGAGGAGAATCAGCCGGGTGCCTTAGTTTACCGTCATTTTTGCGCTCTTCTTCGTGCCAGCGCAATAATTTTGCATCTTTGGGATTCGCAAACAACCGTTTGAATCTCGGTATTATCGGCAAATACCACAACACCTTAGCCGGAGGTCGGCCACTTGTGTCCTCGTTACAATCATCAGTGTCCTGGTCCTTACGACGTTTATATCGTGAAACACCGCATTTAGGACAGACATGCATGGCCTCGTACTCGTTACGATACAATACACAGTCATTCGGACATGCATGTATTCTTTCGATCTTCAACCCCATTGGACATATCAACTTCTTTGCCTGATATGTTGTACCGGGTAACTCGTTGTTATCTGGGAGCATTTCTCCTAAAAGCTGTAATAAGGACGTGAAACTCTTATCGCTCCAACCATTGTCTGCTTTTAAGTTTAATAATTTCAACACAGCTGACAGTTTTGTAAATTTGGTACACCCGGGATACAACGGCTTCTTGGATTCATTAGACAAATTTTGAAATTTATCATAATTTTTATCACTAATTTCATCTTCCACATCACGTAACATATCCTCCAAATTTTCAGTAAACTCGTGTTCTACATTTTCATCAAAATTCCTCTCCATCTCATCATCGTCATTTTCGGGTTCGACGTTAATATCAGAATATTCGGCACTCTCATAATCCTCGTTCCAATCAAGTTCAAAATTATCAGAAATTCCAACATTCTCATCATTCAATTCACGATTACAATCTTTATTGGCACTACTACTTTCCCCAAATTTCTCACCATGCATGAACCAACATGTATATCTCTTCTTAAATCCCCGACAAATCAAATGAGCTCTAATTTCTTCGATGTCCAAAAATCTTAATAAATTTTTACAATCTTTACAAGGACATAAAATGTCTTCTTCTTTTTTCATCACTCTATAACTCTCAGCAAATTTTATAAACTCATCAACGCGAACCAAATATTCTTCACTGTCACGTCGCATTTCATACATCCAGCTTCGATCCATCTGTAAATTAAATTAAAAAAATGATTTGATCAATTAATCATGCATGGTCAACATTCTCCTTCGTGTACAAAATTTTGGGCTTACAAAGGGCCGGTTTACAATCCTAACCCACTCTTTGAATATTATGTCTCATATGTGAACACATATTAGCGAGATTTAATTAGTATTTGAGAAAAATTCGGCAGCATTTCCCCTTAACTCCCCAAGTATGCGTACGAACCACATACTCGTAGGAGCAATAAGGGAAAATACTGTCGAACTTTCCTCAAATACTAATTAAATCCCGCTAATATGTGTTCACATCCTAAATGAGACATAATATTCAAAGAGCAGTCCCAAAACGGGGACTATCCAAAATTAATCCCTATTGGATTAATTTTGAACGGGCATGGACCTAAAAGCATCTAAAGGTCGGTTATTGGACCACAATACACTAATTAATTACATCTAAAATTAAGAATTCAAGCATGCATGAAATGACCTAATTAAATAAGCCTAAATAACAGAAAATTAGAGGAAGAAAATGATTTAAATACATATTACTAACCTTAGAAAGATGGAGAGGAGAAAATACAAACTTAATTCAAAGATCTCAGATCTCAGCTGCTGGCCTCGATCAATTCGCAGAAATAAAAAGCTCAGTTCGAGATGTATTAACTAAAAGACTTGATCAAAACGGCGCTCTGGAAGGGAAGAGATAAAAACCCTACACTATTATACACGGCTATTTAGTTATAAATCCGTGTAGCTCTCCAACTATTTCTACACGGCTATTTAGTTATAAATCTGTGTACAATTATAAGAATTCTACACGGCTATATTATCAAAAAGCCGTGTGTAATGTTCCTACACGGATATTTAGTTATAAACCGTGTAGCTCTCTCAATTATTTGCACACCCACTTCTTTACACACGGATTTGTGGTTTCTAATAAACCGTGTAGCTCTCTCTAATAATTCTACACTGATTATTAACTAATTATCCGTGTAGAAATCGTGCAGATCTTTTGGACTCATATTTGGTACACTGTTTTTAATATAATTGCCAAATCCGTGTACAATGTGCAGTGTACAAAGCCAGTTTTTGTAGTAGTGACCTTCAATCACCATCTGTCTCATGAATTCTCTATGGTGATGCATCACCTCTAAGATGGTGGTGGAGACAGCTTTATTATGAAATTAAGAAAACTCATGTTTGTCGACTGCCTGATGCCCACCGGTTTAAGCTGAAATTAAGCATCTCAATAAGTAATTATTAAAGAACTTGCAGGGTTTTTATCATGCAGCTCTAAAAGTTCCTGAATAATTGCAAGAAGAATTAATTCCCGAATTGAAAAAGAAAGCGAACTGAAGTAAAAAAGTAATTAATTGGCTGATGTAACATACAATAAACAGTCACCAAATGATAAACATGACAAATTCAGAAAGATGAAGAAAACTGCAAAACTTTTATGACTTATCGGAACTTTTATTGACTAATGCAAACATGCCTAAAAGGCAGCGTTTTATTGTTGACAATAACATATTACAAACTGAACAAGTTGTTACATATCATGTTGGTGACACATTATTTGATTAGTTGGTATTGGAGAACTGAGCCTGGAGCCAATCAACTATCTTCTTATCAAGTTTGAATGCCTTGGATAGCACATCATCTGAAATAGGTGGGTTTGATCCAAAAACTGCATTTGCGATAGTGATCAAGCCGGGATTTTGGCTACTCAGACCCGCAAATGCAACAGCAGGGACATGTCCAACATTGAACTGGAAGTGGATGAGTCCCACAGGAAAAACAAACACATCACCCTTGTTCAACACCTTGGAGAAGAGCTTGAAGTTTGGGGCTGACGTCACAAATCCGACATAGAGAGTGCCCTCGATGACGGTGAGTACTTCAGTTGCTCTGGGGTGAGTGTGTGGTGGGTTGAGGCCGCCGTTGGGTGCATAGTCGAGACGAGCAATGGAAATTCCCAGGGTATTGAGTCCGGCAATTTTTTGCACATTGAGTAGGGTGACGTTTGACCCGAGATTCTTACTTGTGTCACCAGCCTTGTCGAGGCCTGAGAAGAAGAAGTCTTCTGGTTTGGCATCAGCAGAGTTCTTGCAAACTAAACCGTTCACAAATACTGTAGAGCTATTGTCAGCAACACAGAAATCTTGAAGTGGGCTAGGGTCAGAAGCGAATGCTTGAGAGCTGGCCAAGGCAAGCAAAGTGAAGAGAAAAAGTGTAAAGTAAGCCATTTCTTTCAAGTTGCAAATTGCTATTTGGTTATACAATGTCCAAGGCTTGCATGGTTATTTATAGTAGCGGGTTCTTGAAATGGTCCTCACAATTTGGAAATAAAATAAGTGAAGTTGTTGGCTAATTAGTCTTTCTTTGAAATGTTTTCTGTGAATTATTGAAGGGCTAAAGTTTTTTATCTTAGCAGTCGTACTTTGTTTGAAACCTTGGTAGAAGCTAACAAGGGGAGCAGTTAGCATACTGGTCTGGGGTCATTAAATCAAAGATGTAGAGAACTTAATTCAATCTTAGGTATGTAATCTAATTAACAAAGTGTTTTTAATTAATGATTTGGCTCTTTCGTATGTAACATCACATATGTTGGTTTGGTGGGAGTGTACCATTTACTAGTAAAAAAATGTGCCACGTAGAAAAGTCGGTGCAGTAAGTAGAACTTGTCAATCTTTTGATTAGTTCCCCATTAATTAGCACATATGTTAAAATCCGATCCGATTAACTGTATAATATAATTAAATATATAATTAAATATATATATATATATAGAGAGAGAGAGAGAGAGAGTTGGGCTACTTCGCAAGTAAACCCAGTGTTTTATGATCCACAATTTTATGAAAATAAGTAATTTTAAAAAATTCCAAAAGAATAGTAAAAATTTCTGAAAATTGTAAAATTTGGTCTCCAAGCACAATTTAATATGGAGATCAACTTGGACGGTTAGGATCGACATTTTGAATTTTGAAATTGAAGATATATATGTGAAGTAAAACACTCGTTTTACTTCGCGAAGTACCATAGCCCAACTCTTTCTCTCTCTCTCTCTCTCTCTCTCTCTCTCTCTCTCTCTCTCTATATATATATATATATATATATAGAGCGTGGCTAAGGTCAAAGTGGTATGACCAAGGCCTTGGTACTACCAATTAGTTTTTGCAATTTTAAAGTTCAAATAGTCAATTCAAACCGTTAGATGTTCAATCTATATTAAAATCTGCTTAGAGACCAAATTTTACATTTTTTGGAATTTTTTTACTATTTTTTAAGCCACTTTGAAAATGGCAGATCCGGGTGAACAGTAAAAACAGTGCAACCAAATTCTGGACCATGTGATCAGCAATTTTCAAAGTGGCTTAAAAAATAGTAAAAAAATTCCAAAAAATGTAAAATTTGGTCTCCAAGCAGATTTTAATATACAGATCACATCTAACGGTTTAGATCGACCGTTTGGACTTTGAAAATTCAAAAACGATTTGGTAGCACCAAAGGCCTTGGTCATACCACTTTGATCTTAGCCACTCTCTCTATATATATATATAGTCACACTCATAATTTTTCAAAGAACAGTAAACTATATTTTGAATCAGCTTACTTTTAAAATTGATTTATGCTTATTCATCATTTAAATATATTTATATTTATTTTACTTAAAATGAGTTGTTTAGTTATTATTTTATATTATAATGTTATTGAATGAATAATTTTCATACTTCTAGGAAATATATATTGTGTTGGATTGTATAGAATGCTATTGCATGAATATTATTACTTTAATATTATAATTAATAATTTTATGTACGTTTTTATTAATATTTTTGTTATTAGATGTAATTACCTGTACTTATAAATATTTTTGTCAATGAAACCTATTAAAATCACAAGATCTAACCACCTGAAAATGAGGATTCAATGAATTTGAAGTACGGTTATTAATTATTGATTGAAAGTATATAACCCGACTATTAGGGATTGAATCAAAAACATAGGAAAATGAGTCAATGCCACCCATTTAGAACCCTATTTGCAACTTATTTTATTTTTTTTTTTTTTGACATAATATTTCATTACGTATTGAAAATAGTTGCTTTTGGATTAGAAAAAAACGGCAATTGTTTAACCGTATTAACATAGATTTGATTAATATGTACCTCCTCTAATAATGGGCTTTGGGCCTTTTCAGGCCTCTAACTTTGATTATGTTCTTTCATTAGCGGATAACTTTTTTTTCTTTTGTAGACAAGTAGACATGCTATTGATGTTATTAATAAAAAGTAGAAAGTTATTGATCAATTAATGAGAACATGATACCCTGCTTGTAAGCCTTATGATAAAAGGCTCTACTTTTGCAAGCTTCAAATAAATTATGTAAGAATGGGACTAGGGCTGGGCAAAATTGCTCAAACTCGTAACTCGCTCATTTACAACTCGAGTCAGTTCCAACTCGAGTTGGCTGACTCGTTTAATAAATGAGCTGAGTTTGAGCTTACCCAACTCGCTCATTTATAACTCGAGTTACATAGCATTGGTCACAATAAATCCCAAAAATTGTTTTTGTTAAGCTGGTGTATGAAAAATTGCTGGTGCTTATGTACTAAGTTGTTGTATAAAAAATTACTGGTGCTTATGTACTATTGATATATAAAAAATTACTGGATACTGATAAATTCTTTTACTAGTAGTATATAATTAACTGGTTAAATGAGTTATAAACGAGTTGTAAGCCAACTCGAGTTTATATCGAGCTGAGTTCGAGTTGGCTCTACAACTCGTTATTACCATTCCAACTCGAGTTGACTCGCTCATTTACTAGTAAAAAATGTGCCACATAGAAAAGTCGGTGCAGTTAGTAGAACTTGTCAATCTTTTGATTAGTTCCCCATTAATTAGCAAATATGTTAAAATCCGATCAGATTAACTGTATAATATAATTAAATATATATATATAATAGATATATATATATATAGAGAGAGAGAGAGTTGGGCTACTTCGCGGAGTAAACCCAGTGTTTTATGATCCACAATTTTATGAAAATAAGTGATTTTAAAAAATTCCAAAAAATAGTAAAAATTTCTACATTGTAAAATTTGGTCTCCAAGCACAATTTAATATGGAGATCAACTTGGATGGTTAGGATCGACATTTTGAATTTTGAAATTGAAGATATATATGTGAAGTAAAACACTCGTTTTACTTCGCGAAGTACCGTAGCCCAACTCTCTCTCTCTCTCTCTCTCTATATATATATAGTCACACTCCTCATAATTTTTGAATCATTTAAATTTCAAACAAAAATATTCAACTCCACAGTAAAACTGCTAAACAAAATGTAAAACATAAAAAGTAAGATGGAGTCAAGACAGATCAAATTAACTTACTTTACACTTCCTTATTTATAGAGCCCACTGTCACTGGCAAAGATTGACTTAAAAAAAATTAATTTATCTCTCCTCAAAACAGATTAATAGCAGCGGCTAGAGTTCAATCTTGCGTTTCTTCACATATATATATGTCCAAGGAAATAAAGGAGATGAAATCTAGCTAGTACGTACCCAATATAAAGATTTCCATCTCTTTAGAGAAAAAGAAAAATGCAAGTTCAATTTCCTGAGAAAACATCTGGAAAATAAGTGACTTGAGGGTCAAAATAAACTCTTATTTAAAATATATATATGTAGAGAGAGAGAGAGAGAGAGAGAGAGGTTGGCTACTCTACTTACATAAGCATATGAGGGCATATGTTTATAAGTCATTTTTGCGTTTTCAATGTCTAAATGGTCGATTTAAAGCGCTCAACATGTTCTCCATATTAATAAGTGTTTGGAAATGAAATTTTACATTTTTTAAATTTTTTTTTACTATTTTTCTAGAATTTTTCAAAACAGTGATTTAATATGATAAAAAATAATAAAAGAAATCTGAAAAATGCTATTTTGAAAAATTCTGAACATATAGTAATAAAATTTCAAAAAATATAAAATTTTGTTTCAAACACATATTAATATGGAGAACATGCTGAGCGCTTCAGATCGACCATTTAGACATTGAAAACACAAAAATGACTTATAAGCATATGCTCTCATATGCTTATGTAAGTAGAGTAGCGACTCACTATATATATATATTATTAATTAATTAACTAATTGCATTAAAATAATAAAAGTGCTCGTGAAAAAGAGCAAAATGTTACGATTATATCTAAGTATAATTATATAACCTGATTTAAGAACCTCGTTGTAATATGAAAAATTCTGTAGGAGTATGACGAAATATGAAGTCCATAATGTGGTAGATTTAAGATCTGAAAACATATAAGATACCTTTCCTGTTCTTGGGAGAAGGCCATAGCGAGTACTAATGGGCCAACTAACGGGCCTACTAATGGGCTACAAAAATCAAGTCAATGTGTTAGCACAGGTTGGTCCAATGGTCCTACTATAAATTAAGTCGGAGGCAATTGTTACTTGTTAGCCTGGGCCTAACCTGTGTTTGCATGAAAATATCAAAATTCAGATTTTGGTCATTATGTTTTAAAAATTAAAAATAATCAATTTAGTCCATAAACTTTTATTTAAATCAAATCAGTTCAAAAAACACTTTTAGTATGGAATCTAATTTTGATTTATTCAAGGGAAGATAAACAGACTTCTGGGAAACAAAGCATAAACAGACTTCTGGGAGCATCAAAGGTGCCTTCCACCCAATATGCTACAGGGAGAGAAGATGGTTTTAATTGCGTGCCTTTCTACAACATGAAGGTACTTTCCCAAGTTCTCTACACTTTATGTGATTACTTAATTATAATGTCTCAGATGCATCAACCATTTCTTGCATGATCAAAATAGAATTAATATTAATTGTAGTTCAATTACAGAAAGTGTGCTTTTATTCAGTAAAAATTAACACACAGGTATGACATCAAGTCTTGCAACAGGACAGTCCTTGATTTGTCTTATAAGGTTTGTACAGAGGTGTGGTATCATGAGCAGGGGCGGACCCACTGTAGCCCGGGGGGGGCAGCTGCCCCCCTGATACCTCGCATATTTAGTCTATTTTAGGCCTGTTTTAGTACCAGATTCGTGCCCTAATTCACCAGAATCAAGTGCATTTCATCGATATATGTTTAGAATTTGGTACTGCTGAGTGTTTGTTTGTTTTCTGCAGGTTTGGAGCAAAACACACGAAGAAACGGCGATTCAGATGATGAGGTACGGCCCTTACCAGGCTTGGTACGGGTCTTACCAGACTTAGCCATTTGGATGTTGAGGTACGGCCCTTACCAGGTTTGGTACGGGTCTTACCATACTTGGCCATTTTTCAGCTCTTCACGCCTGGTACGGCCAGGCCGTACCAAATTGGTACGGGCCGTACATGAAGGCGGCCTGACAGATTCAAATTTGGGCAGAGGCTATTTAAAGTGGGGAACTCTCCAATTTCAGCATCGATTCCATTCCAGATCCATTTGAGAGCACAGTAAGAGAGAGAAAGAGAGCTAAGGAGCTGAGAGCAAGAAGGAAGGAAGAGGAAAGAGGCGAAACTCGACGGATCTAGCTTCCTCCTCTCGATCCCTTCGATCCATGGCTATCTCTCTCCCTTTTATTGTATTTTTAGATCTGATTATGTGCTGTGAGTAGTTCTTTTAGTTTCTAGGGTTAGAGATTGATTCTTGATTTGTTTTGACTTTCTTTGACTTGTATCTTGTATGAACTCTTTAGTTTGATTGATTGTGATCTTCTTGATATCTTTTGCTTTGCTTGCTGTGATTGTTGTATGATGTGCCTCTAGGTTTAGATCGAACCTATCAAGGTCATGTGATCATCTCAATCTTTCATCCAAATCAAATGCTTAGGGTAGAATAGTTCGAATTGAAGCCGAAAGGTTGAATTCTCCTCTAATCGACAGATTAGAGGGTGCCTTAGACCTCCAATCAACCAGCTAGGGTGTAGAAACCCTAAAAGGCAATCAATTGCATTCCAACCTAGATCTTGATCCAACAAACGATGGTTGAGGGTTAGGAACCTTAGGTATGGTCTATTGAACCTTTCTAAAGAGTTTAGCACAAGGTACCAGCAAAGAAATGCATTCACTCGAACTGGTAAGCTCTGTTCTGGGATGCCAGTACGGGTCTTACCAGGGTGGTACGGCCTTGCCTTACCAAGTGAAGTACGGCCTAGCCGTACCACTTAGGTACGGGCCGTACCACTAGAGGCAGATCAGAGATGAAGTCTGAAACCCTGGAAACGCCTTTTATCCATAATCAAAACACAATTTACATTTCTTCTAGCATTTTATTACATCTTCTTGAATTGTTTGACTTGACCCTTTAGGAAATTAAATACCAAACCAAACCTTTTCCACTTCTAGTTTTTGATTAAGTTTGATAGAATCTAACCTCGCAATTAACCGTTCCTGTGGATCGATACCCGAATATACTACACGATAGGGGTTGTGCACTTGCATCCCTTACTCGTGGAGTGTAACGTGGTTTTAAAAGGTACGCCTTCAAGCGTACCGAAACTTGCGTTGCGTTCTGCGCATAATAAGTTTTTGGCGCCGTTGCCGGGGACGGTAACCAATTGCCTAGTTAGATTTTACCTTACTTAGTTAATCTAGATTTTATCTTGTATCTTTCTTGCTTTTTCTTATTCAAAATCACTAAAAACTGGCTTTTGAACCTCCCCCTGCAGGAAAATACAGGTTGAAATATAATCTGAGAAGCAAGGGGCCCCTGTTCGACCAAACTCCTCCAGACTCAGCCGAGACTGCTCAGCCACCCCCTGGTACGGCCCGTACCAATTCAGGCACGGCCAGGCCGCACCAATCTGGTCCGACCCGTACCAAGACACCCGTGCCAGAAGAGATGGCTGAGGCAGACCACGAAGCCCGACTCAGAATGGAGGCAGAGGCCAGGGAAAGAGATCGACAAAGGCGCGAAGAAGAAGAAGGCCGCATGACTGACGACGAAGCTGATGGTTTCATGCCTCGGACGCTGCGAGAATACAACGTGCCGAGAGCTGGAGATGCGCGAGGTGCGATTCGACTGCCACACATTCCAGGACAGCAACCGAACTTCAATCCGGGGGTTGTCAATATGGTGCAGCAGAACAGCTTTCACGGACTTGACCACGAGGACCCGCACGCTCATCTCCAGACCTTCCTCGAGTGCATCACGACCATCAAGACCAACGGTGAGAATGCTGATTACACAAAGCTTGCTTTATTTCCTTTCACGCTTAGGGATAAGGCCAAAAAATGGTTGGGATCTTTACCTAGGGACTCTGTTAGGACTTGGAGGGATTTGTCCAAATTGTTTTTGACCAGATTTTTCCCTCACAAGAGGACAGCCAAGGTAAGACAAGACCTGACCAGTTTTAGGCAGATTTTTGATGAACCCCTGAATGAAGCGTGGGAAAGGTTTAGAGAATTGCAGTACTCCTGTCCCCACCACGGTTTACCCGATTGGCTTTTAATTCAAACGTTTTACGACGGCCTGAATGAGAGCACTCGTGCTTACGTGGACGCTGTTGCGGGAGGCGCGTTGATGTCAAGGGAGCCTTTAGAGGCTATGAGCTTGATAGACGACATGGCGCAGAACCAGCAGTGGTCCGGCCGCGACACGTCACGCCCACGAGGAGGCCAAGGAGGTAGCCAAGGAGGAGGCAAGTACGAGCTCGATCACATCACAGCTCTCACCGCCAAGATGGACGCCATGCAGCGGGCGATGGACAAGCTCAGTGTCAAGGCAGTCGAACAGCAACCTCAAGTCTGCGTCATGTGCGGAGACGAGAGGCACGCATACGAGCAATGCCCGCTGGTGCAACAAGACGAGGAGAGTGAGCAGGTCAACTCTCTGAACAACGAGCCTTCCTTCTTCCCACGACCTCCCTTCAGCCGGTCCTACTCCAAGGATCCGGTTGAGCAGCAGCACTGGAGGCCGAACCAGAACAACCCTGCGCCTTTCAACAACTCCTCGTTCAGACCGCCCTTTCACAACAACAGCTTCCAGAGGCCGCAGTACAACAACAACAACTGGAACAATCGGACGAACAACAATGGAAACTACCCTCCTCAAAGCAACAACGATTGGAGAGCCCAAGCTTCGAGCAGCAGCAACAGCAACAATGGCAACAGGAACTTCTACCAGAACGCTTCCTTTCCCAATCAAGGCAACCGAGCAGCTCCCTTTGACCACTCAAAGTCATTTGCGCCTACCGAAGTGAACAACTTCACTCACGAGCAGGGCAAGATGAATCAGATGATGTGGGAGCAGATGCAGAGCATGAGCACTCAAATGGCTGTCCCAAAGCAAGTTGCTGGAGCAGCTGAGCCAGATGGTCACCTCAAGCCACTCTCAACCCGGGAAGCTTCCGTCTCAACCCGAACCCAATCCAAGAGAAGAGGCTAAGGCGATCACTCTGAGAAGCGGGACCCAATACGACGAGCCACCGATGCCAAGCGAGGGCACAATTGATCCGATCCTTGATGCGACACCTGACGCGATCCTGACCCCTGTGTCGATTCCATCGAAAGAGGTTCATCCAGAACGAGCTGAGGTCACCCAACCTCACGCGAGTGCAGACTGCACCAGCTCGGCAAGACCTGCACAACCTCCATCCAAAGCGTCAGGTGGTCAGAATAAGAAAGGGGCCGAGAAACCACCTCCATACCGGCCACCTGTTCCATTCCCCCAAAGATTGGCTGAGACGAGACTGAACGAGCAATTCGCTAACTTCGCAAACGTCATCAAGCAGCTGCAGATCACCATTCCTTTCACCGATGCTCTGACCCAAATGCCCACCTATGCCAAGTTTCTGAAGGACATTCTTTCCAACAAGAGAAGCTTAGAGGGGCACGCGACAGTCAAGCTAACGGAGCAGTGCAGCGCAATTCTGAAAAGTGAGCTACCTCTCAAATTGGACGATCCTGGAAAGTTTTCCATCCCGTGCACCATTGGGAAGGCGACGATTAAGAAAGCCCTGTGTGATCTAGGAGCGAGCGTGAGTCTCATGCCACGCACCATCTATGATCGCATAGGAGTGGGGGAGCTCAAGCCCACGAGGATGACATTGCAGTTGGCGGATTCTTCAGTCCGACTTCCACTTGGTGTGGTGGAGGATCTGCCAGTTCAAGTCGGGAAGTTCTTCGTGCCCGTCGATTTCGTCGTCATGGAGATGGAAGAAGATAAGGAAGTCCCAATCATCTTGGGACGACCTTTTCTGAGTACAGCTGGCGCGATAATTGACGTGAAGCAGGGCATCCTGACTTTGAACTTTGGAGGGGAGAAAGTGAAATTCCAAATCGACCGCGCCATGAGATATCCGTCACGATCCGAGACGTGTTTCCGAGTTGACAGGACAGAGGAGTACTTGGCTGATCTGGTCGAGGACTACTTTCTTGAACAAGTCAACAACTCGCTGCGCCAAGACGCTGAATTCCTCTCAAAGTTGCCAAGCGAGGCGAGCGAGTCAATTTGTGCTAGCAGATGCGATTCCTGAGGATCTGGAGGATCAGACATCACACTCTGAGACGAGGAGTGGAGCGGAGCCTGCCAAGGCCAACATCTCGACAGCACACGAGTCAGATCACCCAGATACGACTCGTGTCAAGGATCAGCCTGAGCGTCCGACTCCCGAACTCAAACCTCTTCCGACCAATCTCAGATACGAGTTCCTCGATCCGGAAAAGTCTTGTCCTGTGATCGTCAATGCGAGTCTAAATCCCGATCAAACCGCCAAACTTCTGGAGAAGCTGAGATTTCACAAGGGCGCGATTGGGTACTCGATCAAGGACTTGAAAGGGATCAACCCAGCCATCTGCTCACACCGGATTCTTCTCGAGGATGATCACAAGCCGTCTGTGGAGCACCAGCGGCGACTCAACCCCAACCTGAAAGAGGTGGTGAAAAAGGAAATTCTCAAACTCTTGGATGCAGGCATCATCTATCCCATCTCTGACAGCAAGTGGGTGAGTCCCGTTCACGTGGTGCCCAAGAAGGGAGGCACGACAGTAGTGAGGAATGAAAAAGATGAGCTGGTCCCTACTCGTGTGGTATCTGGGTACCGCATGTGTATTGACTACAGGAAGCTCAACAATGCCACGCGCAAAGATCACTTCCCACTGCCGTTTGTCGACCAACTCCTTGAAAGGCTGGCAACTCATTCTCATTTTTGCTACCTCGACGGGTACTCAGGATTCTTTCAGATCCCCATTCACCCGAACGACCAAGACAAGACCACCTTCACATGTCCCTACGGTACATTCGCATACCGTAGGATGCCATTCGGTCTTTGCAATGCACCTGCCACCTTCCAACGAGCCATGATGGCTATCTTCTCAGATTTCATTAAGAAAGAGGTTGAGGTCTTCATGGACGACTTCTCTGTCTATGGGACCAGCTTTGACTCATGTCTAGCCAACCTCTGCAAAATTCTGGAGAAGTGCGAAGAAGTCAACCTGATCCTCAACTGGGAGAAGTGTCACTTCATGGTCCAAGAAGGAGTTGTCCTTGGACATGTGGTGACCTCAAAAGGAATTGAGGTTGACAAAGCTAAGGTGGAGGTGATCGAGAAGCTGGAGATCCCAACAAATGTCAAAGCTGTGCGAAGCTTTCTGGGACACGCTGGCTTCTACCGCCGATTCATCAAGGACTTCTCGAAAATCGCGAAACCTTTGACCAACCTGCTCATCAAGGACTCTGATTTCATCTTCACGCAGGAGTGTGTCGATTCGTTTTGCCGATTGAAAGAAGCCCTTGTCTCAGCACCCATCCTGCAGCCTCCAGACTGGACCTTGCCATTTGAGTTGATGTGCGATGCGAGTGATTACGCTGTGGGAGCGGTTCTTGGGCAGCGGAAGGAGAACAAGCCATGTGCTATCTACTACGCTAGCAAGGTGCTAGACCCTGCCCAGATGAACTACACAACAACCGAAAAGGAGCTTTTGGCTATTGTGTTCGCTCTCGACAAGTTTAGATCCTATCTGGTTGGCTCCAAGATAGTGATCTACACTGACCACGCCGCACTCAAGTATCTGTTGAGCAAGCAGGATGCCAAACCTCGCCTGATTAGGTGGATCCTCCTCCTGCAGGAGTTTGATATCGAAATCAGGGACAAGAAAGGAGTCGAAAACACCGTGGCTGACCATCTGTCCCGGCTTCGCTGGTGAAGATGAGGGCTCTTGTAGCCTGCCAATTGACTGACTCATTCCCTGATGACCAATTCCATTCGATTTCTGCCATGGAGGAGATCCACTCGGTTGGTACACCGATGCCCGCGACTCGTGCGGTGCAAGATCGGACGTTCCATGCACTGACCGAGTGAACACCAAGTCCGCGCGCCTGGTATGCAGACATTGCGAACTTTCTCGCCGTCAGGAGTACTTCCTCCTACCATGTCATACCAGCAGCAGAAGAGCTTTGAATCGGACGCCCCTAGGTTCTCACTTCTGGGACTG
This sequence comes from Carex parvula, assembly GCA_025461045.1. NCBI lineage: Eukaryota > Viridiplantae > Streptophyta > Magnoliopsida > Poales > Cyperaceae > Carex > Carex parvula. The sequence continues at coordinate 2,025 of JAJGRW010000894.1, read as the reverse complement.
TGACCCCTACCTCTTCAAGATTGGCGGTTGATGGCATCTACAGACGTTGCGTGCATACGACGAGACGCGCTCCATTCTTGAGCACTGCCACTCTCTCCTCAGCCTACGGAGGGACACGCATCATTCTCTCAAGACTGCTTCAAAGGTCCTGCAATCCGGCTTCTTCTGGCCTTCACTTTTCAGAGATGCTAGGACCTTCGTCGCAGCTTGTGACAAGTGTCAGCGCACCGGGAACATCTCCAAGAGGAATGAGATGCCTCTCCACTCTATTCTAGAGGTAGACATCTTGATGTCTGGGGCATTGACTTCATGGGCCGTTTCAACCTTCTTGTGGGAACGAGTACATCCTGGTGGCAGTTGACTACGTCTCCAAGTGGGTGGAGGCAGTGGCTTGCAAGAATGCGGACTCCAATGCCGTTGAAACGACGGTTCACTGCAAAGGGTCATTTTCCCTCCAGCTTTGGGAGTGTCCGAGAGCAAGCCGTCATGCCACGATGATTGAGTGGCAAACCACTTCATCAACAGCCAGTTCGACAATCTCCTAAGTCGCCATGGAGTCACTCACAAGGTGACACACCTACCATCCTCAAGCCAACGGTCAAGCCGAGATTTCCAACAGAGAGAGTCAAGTCTATCCTGGAAAGACCGTGGCTAGAACGCGGAAAGGATGGTCGCTCAAGCTGAGTGACGCACTTTGGGCTACCGTACAGCCTTTCAAAACTCCGATTGGATGAGCCCTTTCAAATTGGTGTACGGAAAGTCCTGCCACTTGCCGTTAGAGCTTGAGCACAAGGCATACTGGGCCACACGGGCCATCAACCTGGACTTGCTCTCAGCTGGAGAGAAACGCATCCTTGACTTGCATGAGTTAGAGGAGATGCGTCTCAATGCCTACGAGAACGCGAGAATTTACAAGGAAAGGACAAAACAGGTTCACGACAAACGCATCATGCCTCGTGAGTTCCATGAGGGAGACCTGGTCCTCTTGTTCAATTCTCGACTTAGGCTCTTTCCAGGGAAGCTGAAGTCCAGGTGGTCCGGTCCATTCCGAGTGCGGGCAGTGTTCCCATTTGGCACTGTGGAGTTGGAAAACAAGGAGGGGCAGACTTTCAAAGTCAATGGTCAGCGTCTCAAGCACTACATTGCTGATCATCCCCAAGAAATGCGAGTGAGCTTGGATCTCTCCGATCCATCTCCAACCAAAGCCTGAAGAGAGGTCGAGCTCGAGACCTAAAACGAGCGCTCCTTGGGAGGCAGCCCAAGCCATTTTTACCTGTTTTGCATCTTAGGAACAGATAGACATGCATTCATTCTCCTGCATTGTATCACGAGCGGCTTGAGAAGTCAAGAAAAAGAGAAACCACGACAATTGAGGTTGGTGCGGCTAGGCCATACCACATTGGTACGGCCTGAAATTGAGGTTGGTACGGCCAGGCCGTACCTAGGTCAGAACGCGAACCGACGCATTAACTGCCGCCTTTTTCTATTTAAACCCTCCACCCGCACCCCTTCCCCTTCCCCCGCACCTCCTCTTCTTTCCTCTCCACTCCATTTTCTCTCCTCTCCACTCATTCTACTCTCTTCCACCCTAACCGAGCACAAGAGCACGGCCCCCAACCAGCACTTCACCGGTCCAAGCCGCACGTCTTCAGTCACCGCACCGTCTCTTCCTTCGTGCTCTGGTTAGTATCTCTCCACTCCATTTTCTTTGTTTTCTCCATTTTCGTGCTTCCCTCTCTTCCTTGCTCGGTTCTGCCATTTTCTGTCAAAACCCTACTTGGTACGCGGCCCATCCGTACCAAGTAGGTACGGCCCGTACCAGTCTCTCTGAACTGACACCAATGGGTACCAGTTTGTACAATAACACCCTACCAGACCACTGTAATTGTATCACCTGTACTGGTTTAGGAGTTAATGGTTGCAAAAAATTCCCCTTTCTGTCACTGGTACCAGTTGGTGCGGCCCTTACCAGCCAACACCTAACACCCTAAGTTAGGTACGGCCGTCCAGCCTGTGCGGCTAGGC